>CAXITT010000200.1:922441-945610 GCA_964033795.1 Lymnaea stagnalis
AACACCGTGTGTTTAATGGTGCCATCGTCAGTTACAGCACTTGTCTTCTGATAGGATTCGAGTTTTTGGCTGTTCAACACCGTGTGTTTAATGGTGCCATCGTCAGTTACAGCACTTGTCTTCTGATAGGATTCGAGTTTTTGGCTGTTCAACACCGTGTGTTTAATGGTGCCATCGTCAGTTACATCACTTGTCTTCTGATAGGATTCGAGTTTTTGGCTGTTCAACACCGTGTGTTTAATGGTGCCATCGTCAGTTACAGCACTTGTCTTCTGATAGGATTCGAGTTTTTTGCTGTTCAACACCGTGTGTTTAATGGTGCCATCGTCAGTTACAGCGCTTGTCTTCTGATAGGATTCGAGTTTTTG
Organism: Lymnaea stagnalis; assembly: GCA_964033795.1. Lineage (NCBI taxonomy): Eukaryota > Metazoa > Mollusca > Gastropoda > Lymnaeidae > Lymnaea > Lymnaea stagnalis. The sequence continues at coordinate 922,810 of CAXITT010000200.1, forward strand.
GCTGTTCAACACCGTGTGAATGGTGCCATCGTCAGTTACAGCACTTGTCTTCTGATAGGATTCGAGACGTCTTGTTACACTCTCTGTGTTAGTTTCAATGTAGAGACGTCTTGTCAGACTACCTATTTTAGTATCTTGTTCAGGCGTCTTTTCCCACTCCCTGTTTTAGTATCTTGTTGAGACGTCTTCTCACACTCCCTGTTTTAGTATCTTGTTGAGTCGTCTTCTCACACTCCCTGTTTTAGTATCTTGTTGAGTCGTCTTCTCACACTCCCTGTTTTAGTATCTTGTTGAGTCGTCTTCTCACACTACCTATTTTAGTGTTTCCCCAAGCTAAATTATATATTGTCTTATTTCATATCTTCATTATTGTCACATGCTAGTTCTATTGTAACTTATATATTGGCATAAACGACACTTTATTTTACTATACTAAATTTGTGTCAAATAGTTTGGTCAAATAACAACATCTGCCGAGATTGTTTTAAAACTGTATTTCATTCAAAAGTCTACTTAGATACAAGTTTTTAACACAAGATACACAATATTTCACGTCAAGTTTCACTTTAAAATGCAGCCTAATTATCGGATTCGTTTGAACTATGTTCTTTTTATGTATTCACTTGAACACTTGAAGTTTCCTATTACCATTTGTTTCTTTTAGCTTAAGTTCCTCGCTTTTAGCTCTTCATTCTTGCCACAAACCCATGGCGTTTTACAGCAATCAGACAGTAGCCTACACCACAGCTTTTGGTCTTGGTTGCTCTTCTGAGACAAGTTTAGAACTGTATCCCATTTCATAGTTACACTTTCTGATTTAGTAATGTATCAGTGCGTTCAGCCTTGAATGTGGATTCAAATATTAAAAAAAAAAAAATTAAAAAAAAAAAAATCAACAGCTCCATCTTGTATTCTGATCCTGGTGTCATCGTTCCAGAGCCTGTGGCAACCCAAAGCCGCACGATCCAACGGTCCGAGTAGCGGTTAAAATGCCGTGAAACTCCTCCCCCCCCCCCAACCACAAATGTACTGCCAGCGTATTGATCTGGAGGCTTTGCCAGCACTGGCCTACTGTTTCATTAAGACGGCTTACGGCCTGGGATTACCGCGGTGACCTGGTGTGGGGGGGGAGGGGGGGGGGGGAGAACACAGTTATAGAACAAAGCAGGAGACAAGGGATTAAAGGGTAGGTCGTGCCTCGGTAACAGAGAAGCTTTTTTTTTTTGATATGCTGTGGTGACAAACATCACACACTGACCACCGACAGAGAAGGCAGCCAGCTGTTACTCTCAAACACGTTGTGCATCAACAATTCCAAAGTTGGACAGTGATTGTAAGCCGCAAGAAGGGACGGCAGAAAGGATAGGGTTCACAAGAGACGTCAGAGGGGGACAGAGTGGCGCGCCTTGACGAAATGCTGCCAGGGGGCGAATCTCAAAAGTACGCTCCTCAGCACCACTACTATAATGTTAAATAAAACTCCAAAAGACTCGCCCAGCACGATCTGCCCGTTAGTGCCCTGTTACCCATGTACGCACCTGAGGCGACACATGCCATTTAAAACGTGTGTTCTTTACATCGACCATGTCTGTAAAAAATGACGACAGTCTAAGAAAGAGGTAATAATTAAATTGATATCGGTTATCAGAAAGTCTAACAGCTCTTTTAAAAGAAACGCAAGTATTGATGACGTCATATTTTAACTTTTGAATTTATTTAGGACAGATTCTACAGAGAAATTATTGAAACAAAGTAATAGAATGGAGGTCATTTGGACAACTTAATTTTGCGAAAGTATATTCTGCTGAAAAGATAATATCCTGTGGGCTTTTAAGTATATTCAATGATACCAGGAAGGGCTTCGACTTAAGAATTATGGAAGGTCATCAAACAGCTATAAGTGGCCGACTATTGGATCTTGTTCTAGAATTCTTATGGCTGGAAGTCTTAATTGTCTTCAACCAACTTTCCCGAATCTGCCGTCTGACCAAACCGATGATTTAATTATGATGCCGACCGCCCGAATCATTTCGTTTCCGGACACAAAAACAATGTAGGCGAATGTGAGAGTATCGCCGATGACCGGTCCGGCTGGCGAACATCTGGGAAAATGCAAGCACAACAGGCAGAGGATGATATGAAGAAAGTCTTTGCAGAAGAAGAGCTAAACGGAAGGCCAGTGTAAACCAGTCATCTAAGTTCTCCTGCGGAAAACATCACCAGAGACTGGTTGTCAAGGTCGACACCATTGTCTGACCGAGGTGCAAAGCTGAAGCTGCACCATCGCCTCGAGCAGAAGACGGACGGGTGCCAGCATATTAAATAATTCATTATGTTGGATTGCATTAAAAGTCTTTTAAACACTTGAAATCAGGTCATGCGACAACCCTTGGCAAAGATAAGAATCACGAATTTTCGAGAGATAACAAAAGGACAGCTTCCGTAGTCGAATATGTGATTTTAAAATTGTATCCTTTGGAAAACACCAGACTCTAGACATCGGTGGGGGAAAGGCACTCTGGGATAGTTGAGTTTGTTGATAGCGCCACCTTTAAACACGTGATATGAACTATGGCCAGAGCCGAAGCTAAAAGCACTTGCATCGGTCAACCAGAAACCTTAAAATTGTTGGGGGGGGGGGGGGGGGGGCGGCAAATCAACAATGACAAAATTGTAAATGGTATATTTACAAAAGTGGTTTGTAAAAAATCCCAAACTTGTCGTTCTCAGTTTGAGAGCGTTGGCAACGATATCTCAATTGTTTCTGAGATTCCAATTTGGGTCAAATTTAAAGAATTTAATAACTTGAGTATTGATATGACAGACACCTGCATATCAGCGGGTTTTGAATTTCCCGATCTAAAAATACGGAAACATGGGGATAGCTTCTTCTTAATGTACAATAGTTGGTTATTTCTCCGCCACGCATCGACACACTTGTGATACAAAAATAACCAAATGGCTAAGCTGTCACTGGGTACCAACAAAAAAATAAAATGTGGACTTGAGCAATATTGCCGGAAGTAGGCGACGGCGTATACTGAACAGAGCGTTTTGAATTTCCGATTTTAACAATACGTAAACAGATGGATGAACGGTTATAAAAAAAAAAAATACCTAGACACTGATAGTGTTTGGACCGCTTCATTTATGATGACATCTTGACATTCGTTACATGACATTTGTACTTAAGAATGGGTCATCGTGATGTGGTGTACAGTTTTCGTAGGAAAAACAAGATCACAAGAGGCTACTGAGAAAACCATGGTACACACTATTAAGTGGACATTGTTGGGTTTTAGCCTTAGACCAGTTTCACTATGTAGACCAGTTTCACTGTTTAGACCATGTTCACCATTTAGGCCAGATTCACTATTTAGGCCAGTTTCACCATTTAGACCAGTTTCACTATTTAGATCAGTTTCGCTATTTAGACCAGCCCAACAAGTTCGACCAACCCCTGGCCGTTTAATGATAGCGTTAAAGACACACTCAATGAAATAATTTTTTGGGGATGGATCTTCTGCTTCCGCCTTCCCCCGATCCCGAGGCCTCACTCTACCTTCCACATCAGAATAATTTAGTATCACCCCGCTGATCAGCACCGCCATTTTTCACACTGAAGTCTCATGTGGTCGACACAGTCCGGAAGTGGGTCACTCGACTTGCACGCGCCATTCTGTCGGTTCTCGGTTAACAAAGATATATTTAATAGGCAGCATCTAGAAAAGGGCATCACTTCAGTTGCCATGGCAACGCGATGACCCTGTGTCCTATATATAACTCCGCTTGTCCATTAACGCCCCCCCCTCCCCCCAAATTAAAGATTCGCCTCTTTGAGCCAGGCGTTACACCGTTACAGTTACACGGTTGTTACTATAGCGTCTTATTGAACTCGCTGGAAGCTAGTGGCTTACTGAGTGCCATTAGGAGATCTCAACTGTTCAAAGTCACTATCGATTAATCTCAACCCCCGTTCCTACTTCACCCCCAGCCCGCTCCTACTACACCTCCCCCCCCCCACGCCAAAATTAATAAAAAATAAAAATCCCAAAAACCAGCTCAGCTAAAACAAACGAAAAAAAAAAAAAAAAAAAACCCAAAAACCACCACACCAAAAAAAAACGAAAAAAAAAAAAAAAATCAACTTCCCTTTGATACTTGAAGCCTCGGCTATGTCATTATTATCAGCAAAATACAATGTCAGCTGCAAAATATCCGTAATAGCTAAAGGGGAAAAAAAGGGGTGGGGGTGTAGAGAAAATGGAATTGGGGGGGGGGGGTCGAATTTTCTTGTTTTCCTTCTTTTACTCTCTTTGCTCCAAAAATCGTTTTTGATTTTATTTTGAAGAAAATAGACTTCAGGCGTGGTTCATAGTGAACGTGTCTCTGGTGAGCTGAAGTCACGTGGACCAAAGTTAACTTGTCTCTGGTGAGTTGAAGTCACGTAGGCCAAAGTTAACGAATCTCTAGTGAGCTGAAGTCACGTGGGCCAAAGTTAACGAATCTCTAGTGAGCTGAAGTCACGTGGGCCAAAGTTAACGAATCTCTAGTGAGCTGAAGTCACGTGGGCCAAAGTTAACGAATATCTAGTGAGCTGAAGTCACGTGGGCCAAAGTTAACGAATCTCTAGTGAGCTGAAGTCACGTGGACCATAGTGAACGTGTCTTTGGTGAGCTGAAGTCACGTGGACCATAGTGAACGTGTCTTTGGTGAGCTGAAGTCACTTTGACCATAGCTAAGGTGTCGCTGGTGAGCAGAAGTCACATCCTTATAATCTTCCTTGATTTAACTTATTATTATTTCCAGTACATTGTTGGGAGGAATGTTGCCCCGAGTTGGGCGAGTGATTCATTCATCGATACATTGTTGGGAGGAATGTTGCCCCGAGTTGGGCGAGTGATTCATTCATCGATACATTGTTGGGAGGAATGTTGCCCCGAGTTGGGCGAGTGATTCATCCATCGATACACTGTTGGGAGGAATGTTGCCCCGAGTTGGGCGAGTGATTCATCCATCGATACACTGTTGGGAGGAATGTTGCCCCGAGTTGGGCGAGTGATTCATTCATCGATACACTGTTGGGAGGAATGTTGCCCCGAGTTGGGCGAGTGATTCATCCATCGATACACTGTTGCCGTCTGGGACGAGTCAATAAAATGATTCGCGGGAAGAAAATCAATTGACAAAGGTATCAATATTGTGGTTGAGTGAGCAAATATTCCAATGGGATCAATCGACAGAGTAATGTTCTCGGGCGCGTTGTTTTATTTATTTATATTTACACATCAGGTGACGAAAGTTAATATTGACACACTCAAGATATGTCGTCTTTTATGTGGGGGGTCAGGCAAGAGAGGTCGTCTTTGATGTGGGGGGTCAGTCAAGAGAGGTCATCTTTGATGTGGGGGTCAGGGAAGTGAAGTTTTTTTATGAGGGGTCAGTCAAGAGAGGTCATCTTTGATGTGGGGGTCAGGGAAGTGAAGTTTTTTTATGAGGGGTCAGGCAAGAGAGGTCATCTTTGATATGGGGTCAGGCAAGAGAATTCGTCTTTGATTTGGGGTAAGACAAGAGAGCTCATCTTTGATGTGGGGTTGGGCAAGAGGGCTCGTAGGGGTCAGCCATATTTGGGAATCGAATACACACTGGCTTGATGGGGTTGGGTTGCGTGGGACTTTATTCCACTTCGGTAGGACCGTTTCCGAGGAAATACTGCGCCGGCCGGTGTGAAACGCAGAAAATTGCGCTCTCTTCCCGCCCTTTCACCAATGAATGATATGTGATAAATTCCCTTACATATATTTATGTCTAGTTTACGATTTGGCGCCCCCTGAGGCTGGCGTCCAAGGTGGTCGTCCCTGTGCCCACCATTGGCACGGCCCTGCTCATAGGATTGATTGGGATGAGGTCTGGGGGAGAGCGGTCAGGATATATAACGGCGCGGGGGGGGGGAGGGGGCGGGGGGGGGGAGGGGTTGTGAAATAAAGCGGATATGACAATTAAACTACTAAACTGGGATGGGTTCTTATAAAAAAAAAAAATTTACAAGGTGGTCGTCCCTGTGCCCACCATTGGCACGGCCCTGCTCATAGGATTGATTGGGATGAGGTCTGGGGGAGAGCGGTCAGGATATATAACGGCGCGGGGGGGGGAGGGGGCGGGGGGGGGAGGGGTTGTGAAATAAAGCGGATATGACAATTACACTACTAAACTGTGATGGGTTCTTATAAAAAAAAATAATTTTGCTGGCATCCGTCCGTCACAATGAGACGATGGTGAAGACTTTGCAGGGCGAAATCCACAAGGCCTGGGATTATTCTTCTATGAATATAAGCTGGTTCCAAACAGCAAATCGCCTCTCTCCACGCCGCTGGATAACCCAAGGAAACATCATGCGGATGAGACAGCTTGGCACCAGTGGCGTCGCAGGAGTTGTCGGAATGTTTTATTGTATCAATGTTATCCGCCTACTGGGCTCCATCTCCGAGTCGAAATTCAGAGTTTCCTTCTTTTAGATGAGTTTTCATCCAAGGTGAGCGAGCCCCATCCACCCGGGGTGCTGGTGATGTTTTTGCTTGACTGGGCTTTGGTGGGGATTTATAGTCATTTGCCAAGTAGGCCATGTCGAGAATTTAACTGGGGATCATCATCATCATCATCATGTCCCTTAGGCTTTGGGCCGTTGGGGCGCTACAGATGAGATGCGAACTATCCTCCTCCGTTCGTCTCTGACTTCTGCACGGCATCGCCCAGTTTTAGTCCCGTCCACTCTTTGATGTTATCTTCCCCTCTTTTTCTCTGTCTTCCTCTCCTTCTCACTCTGGGGATAAGCTCGCTCAGTAAATACAACTTCTCCTCGGCCATGCATCTCTTACACTGTTGCTAACTCAATCTTTTTTTCTTGTTGTTGATACCGACACAATTTTTTTGATCTTAACAATTTCTATGGTTTTCTTCTACGGACGCTTAGCAACCCTGGTCTCGTTTTACAGTCCAGCTCCTGATCTCTCCTTCGACTCAGTCTCGGAGTCTTAACTCGGCGGAGCTGTAGTTTTTAAAACAAGATGCACGAGGGATTCGTTGGTGTGTTGATGCCAACAAATTCTGACTTCTAGGATTGGTTACCATTTGATTGCAGCAGCACCCACCCAGAACAAGGAAAAAAGAACTTCACCTAAGACCAGAGAAAAGCCCAACAGACAAACCAGGAGAGGGCGTACCGAGAAGTTGTACTTGCGACTGGGAGGCCTATGCTGTTCAGAGTGCCTTTAGGGGCACTTTAGGCAGTCTAGATGTTGCCTCACCAGTATCTAGGGGTTGCGCAGGGGGCGAATGTCATGGTCGGCACTTTTGGGTTATAAATTAGCCTTATTTTTTATATTAGGAACAGTTTAGGACTTGTGACATTTTCCTATTGATGACAGATTAGTGAATTGCTGTCAAGAAGGGGGAATTTGTATAATAGCTAACATGGGAAGCGCGAAGTTTTTTGAAAGAAGTGCGAAAACAAACTCTAAAACAAAACATCTTTCCACGTGCGGCGGGGGCGTCTATTTTTAGAATGAGAACATTAAACCACTAGTGTCGGTGCACATAAGAAGCATTACCCTCCCATCTCAAAAGCCGGATATGTAATCCGAGAACTAATTTTTTGGAAAACACTATTTGGCGGGAAAGCAACAATTATTTTTTGTGTTCGTTTGTTCAAGCTGATGGTCTATTTTTCATCCCGAGAGAACATTTTAAGTTTCTTCCATGCTGAAGTCGGTTATTAAGGTAATCATTGAATTAAATGCGCAACGGTGCGTCCCCATGGGGAATTTCCACTCTCGCTACGACGTTAATTTGCGGCGCGCCAAACATTGTTAATTCATGACGTGGCAACGCCCACGGATGTCGCTACGAGCTGCGGACATTTTTTTCCCCTCTGAATTACTGCAACACCAAAGAAAGGCCTTATGATCGTAATGGTGACATGCAAGATTGATCAGAGAAATCAATGAACAAAGTTAAATGTCGATCCCACACAAACGCGAATGGTTTGGAACAAAAGCAGAACAACGGCTTGGAACAAAACCAGAACAACGGCTTGGAACAAAACCAGAACAACGGCTTGGAACAAAACCAGAACAACGGATTGGAACAAAACCAGAACAACGGCTTGGAACAAAACCAGAACAACGGATTGGAACAAAACCAGAACAATGGCTTGGAACAAAACCAGAACAACGGATTGGAACAAAACCAGAACAATGGCTTGGAACAAAACCAGAACAATGGATTGGAACAAAACCAGAACAATGGCTTGGAACAAAACCAGAACAACGGCTTTCAACAAAACCAGAACAACGGCTGGAAAGAAAAAAAAACAATGGTTTGGAACAAAATCAGAACAATGCCTTTTTCAACATTTAGTCCATGTACGTTAAGCTAAAGTACCATTATTTTCACCAAAGCTTTTGGTGGAGGCAGAGAGAGATAAATATAGATGGGAGAAAGAGAGATAGAAGGAGTCAGAGAGCTAAGCCAGGGGAGGGGAGGAAGGGGCCGAAAAGGGAGAAAGTAAGAAATAAGGGAGAGCGATAGACGAAAGAAAAGGTCAGGGAACGGAGCAAGGCTAAGGTGAAAGATTGAGAGAGAAGGGAGATGGAAAAGGAGATGCAGAGTAAGAATGGAAAGGAAGGAAGAGAATGAGAAAAGTAGATTGTGTGTATACGATACATTAAAAAAATAATTGTATGACATGTACTCAAATTGCTAATTGAAGTTTACATTGAGGTGTGGCATTTTCCGCTAACTAAAGAGTTTTCTTTCGAGGAAAACGGGCGGGAAAATCTTGGCCCTCACCTGGTAGCAAGAACCCTAGCTACGCCCCTGGTAGCACTAACCCTATCAACGCCACTGGTAGCACTAACCCTATCAACGCCACTGGTAGCAATAACCCTATCAACGCCACTGGTTGCACTAACCCTATCAACGCCCTTGTTTCTCTGTTCTATCATGGCCGTACAAAAGAAACTGTGAACCGATCTATTTGTCAGGCCCTGCAGGTAATACTTAATATGCTTTTCCTTTTAAAAAATAGTGTATGTATCCATGGGCGCCCGCATGGGGGGGGGCAAGGGGGCAAGGGGGTCCCCCTGGATTGATTGGATAAAAAAATTTAGACAAAAATAGACAAAAAATGTATTAAAGTAAAGAGAAAATAAAGAGAAAGTAACTAAGCTGCTGTCCTGTCCGTTCATTAACCATACAAATACGCTACAGTAAATTAAAACTACATTAAAACATTACTAAAAATGTTTTGCCCCCCCCCCCTGGAAAGTTAATCGATTTCTTTGCCGCCCCCCTAGAAAGTTTTCTGCGGGCGCCCATGTATGTATCTCAAAATACGGAGCCTTTTAAATGGCAAATATTTTCAAAATAACCAGCACATTTTAGAAGACATATCTCTTCTGAAAGTTAAACAGTAATGCTGATTCCGAAAATACCCGCATAAATGAATTTTTAGTCGTTTCATTGCGCCAGTTTCCTTGCCAAATACACATTTTTAAACAGAGGAAAGCCACATATCTCTGTACGTCCCCCCCCCCCCCCCCCCCCCCCCCAATCCTTTTCCTTTTTTTTCACATTGGACGTATTGCCCATGCTTAATGCGAAGGCTCAATTTTACATTTGTACTTTCATGGACATCAGTCCCATTCATCGCTAAAAGGGAATCCCTTGTAATTTAAGACATGTGCCCATCTTTTTTTTCCTGTCCAGACAATGGTAATGAGATTCGTTAAATTTATCCCAAAGAATTATCTCGGTCATCGGAAACAGAGAGGATAAGACCGTGGCTAGGAAAGGGGATACAGACTTTCTCTTTTTGTTAAAGGTCAACATTTCCATATGTCAGGGTATAAAATTCGAACTCTCCAAGTCGCATTCAAACTTTATTCATATACAGCAGGGGGCCTCAAAATCAAATTAACCGGGGACCGCAGGAGGTAGAGTCTGAGTGAGACTGGGTCGCATTAAGTATTCCACAAAAAAAAAAAAAAAAAAAAAAAAAAAAAAAAAAAAAAAAAAAAAAAAATCAAACTTTATTCATATACAGCAGGGTGCCTCAAAATCAAATTAACCGGGGACCGCAGGAGGTAGAGTATGAGTGAAACTGGGTCGCATTAAGTATTCCAAAAAAAAAAAAAAAAAAAGCGATTACAAATCCAATAAAGAAAAACTGTTTCAATCAGCTCAATCTTTATTAATGAAAAAGAAAAAGAAAAATTAAGGGTTCACAAGAACTAGGCTTCTCTTACGTTCCTCTAACCCCTTGTTGCCAGAGACCTGGCAGCGCTTCTTCTTACACAGCTGAGCAACATTTGGCTTGAGTGAGGAAGCAACTGAGACCCTCAGTATCGCTTGAAGATGCCCAACAGTAAGTTTGGCCCTGAACTTTGACTTGTAAAGTTCGTAGTGGAAAAGAGATTTTTTACACAGATAGGTACTCCCATAAAGACACATGATCCGTTTTAACTACCTGGAAATCTCAGGAGGGCAATTCTCTCTGCAATTTTTGATGAACTCGCTTTCTTAGAATGACTTTCCTGCCTTAGCAATCATCTCACTCACTGCGTATCTAGCTTCAACTGCTGCATCACTTTGTTTGCTTTCTTGAAAAAAATCTTGTTACTTCAGTAGACATGTTTTAAGTTTAGCGACCCAAGCCTCTTTTGTATTCTCGGTGAAACTTGAATAAAAAATGTCACAGAGGGTCACATTATAGATATGTGAATGGGGAAAACGCTTGGGTGGATTCAACACTAAAGTTTGCTGTCAGGTATCAGGGCGAAAAATATGGTCTTGCTGCCCACAAATAGCCCATGCGCCATGCGTTTGAGACCCCTGATATATCCGTAGGCTCCTAAAGTAACGGTATTAAAAATGACAACATCTTAAAAGTGTACGGGCATCTGTAACGGTGTACCGCCCCAGCTGACTCTTGTACCTGGTAGGGAAAAGTGTAAAACATGCTAATTTGGTGGATATGTAGCATGGTTAACTAACACTCTATTTGATTGTCTAGGATGCCGCTATTACTTGCATAATGCAGTTAATTCTTTCACTCCTCAATTTAACTTGACTGTCCTGTCACACAATGAGGATTCAACGTCCATGAGTAAAATTACACAGTACTTTATTAACCACATTAAATAATATGCCTTGCTAAATGAATATCCAGGCAACTATTCCAGGATTTGATTATCACATACTTATATAATATTCCACATCACAATTGAATCACAATACTTCAATAATTCACATGATAGAGAATACAACACGTCCTCTCCTTGTCAGTAAAATGGTAACTCTGACTCGCTCTACTAAAACGTGCAGTTTACTTCCGCTATAAGATATAGTCCCTCCTCTTTTCTCGTGAAATGCTAGTTAATACAATTCACTTCTCAAATAACTACTCCATCCTGACATTAATAGTTTCGTGTGCAAAATTACAGACAACTTGGTCTGTTACAAAAAGGATTATAGATCTAGAGTGCACCGTTGCAGTTGAAAAGTCATCTCTCTACAGAGGAAAACATTTATTATTCCCTCACGTCGAAATTTGGGACAGAGTTTGAAAAAGGTCGAATACCCATTCCGAGAGAGAGAGAGAGAGAGAGAGAGAGTTAATAAGACGTCGCCATGTAACACGGCTATGCCACCTACATTTAAGAATTCCAGCCTTTCTGAAAAGGTAATCTGTCAAAGTAAGCGGAAGACCGATCGACCGGTAAGTAAATGTGTCTTTCGTCGGAGAATACACATACCTATAAAAATCTGAAACATAGTACATTATGGGGTAAATATGTTCCACAATTCATCATGTTGTCTCTCAAGCGTTGTCCGAGCTGTATTTGGTCGGAAATTCACCTATGTCCTTAAACAATGGGTGAACGAGCGTATGCACCTACGCCCTTAAACAATGGGTGAACGGGCGTATGCACCTATGTCCTTAAACAATGGGTGAACGGGCGTATGCACCTATGCCCTTAAACACTGGGTGAACGGGCGTATGCACCTATGCCCTTAGACAATGGGTTAACGGGCGTATGCACTTACGTCCTTAAACAATGGGTGAACGGGCGTATGCACCTACGCCCTTAAACACTGGGTGAACGGGCGTATGCACCTATGTCCTTAAACAATGGGTGAACGGGCTAATGCACCTACGCCCTTAAACAATGGGTGAACGGGAACAGTGGGTTAACGGTGTGATGCACCTATGTCCTTAAACAATGAGTTAACGGGCGTATGCACCTACGCCCTTAAACACTGGGTGAACGGGCGTATGCACCTATGTCCTTAAACAATGGGTGAACGGGCTAATGCACCTACGCCCTTAAACAATGGGTGAACGGGCGTATGCACCTATGTCCTTAAACACTGGGTGAACGGGCGTATGCACCTATGCCCTTAGACAATGGGTTAACGGGCGTATGCACCTATGCCCTTAGAGAATGGGTGAACGGGCGTATGCACCTATGCCCTTAGACAATGGGTGAACGGGCGTATCGCTAATGTTCACTTTCAGTAATCTTCGTTTTAGACCTAGAATTTGGATGCGTACACCACTACACCACTACACCACGGCGGTTTACCTAGCAAAATCATCGGCTTTGGTCTGGGGAAACCCAAAAAAAAAAAAAAAAAAAAAAAAAAAAAAAGAATAGCCTCGTTTTGAAATGCGCTCCTATCTCAGGCCAAAGCCGATGATTTTGCAAGGTACACTACAGCGGTGTACGTTATGCCGGCCCTCACCCTTCGGAGAGCCGGATGGAACTCCTTCTGGAGAGAACACGTGAGTCATTCTCTATCGAAACAGTTACTCTTTGACCAGACTCTCCCTTTCGTTTGACAAAGTTCACTACCAGATCGGAGACGTGACGTCAAAAAGAGACAGCATAACCATGTTACTAATTTGCTGCCGTCCGCGTAAGTATCGCTCGACTTTGTTCTGCCATTTTTTTCGAACACTGTTCCTTTCATGTCCGGTTACGAAGGAGCTAAAATTATGCCTAAGCTAAGAACAATTTTTCCTCCTCCGACAGAACCATTTCCAATAACATCTTCCCATCATACCTTTCTTTGCCCTTAAGGTAACACGTGGCGGCTATGTACCGTTGAAAAATGGACTCACACGTTCAGATGCGCGAGTTTCAGTATTTTCAGTAAGTGCACATACACAATAAGTAGGAGTCAACTTCCCGCCAGTGTTGCATATCTTAAGCGCCCGTAGTAGAGGTCAAGTTACTGACCCCCCGAAATCCCCCTGAAATGACTAAATTAAAACAAGTATTTAAAAATAAAAACCTAACTAAATCAAACCAATTGAAAGTGAAATTGATTAATTGCAGCTTATGAAACTTCCAGGCGATCTTACTTATTTGATCCTCTAGTTCAGCGTTTCCCAAACTTTTAATTTTCAAGGACAGGCGGGCGAGTTTCGAACCTGCACCAGGGACCGGTGACATATTTATTAATTACATTTTCTTTCTATTTAAACATCAATATTCATGCTCTCCGGACCGGTAATGTAAGGCTTGCGGACCGGTGCCGGTCCACGGACCACAGTTTGGGGAACACTGCTCTCAGGGCCGGCCCTAACTATTGCGGGGGGCCCAGTCTGGGTAGGGATAAGGTTATAAGGGAAAATTAAGATTTTGTATTAGAAAAAAAAGGGCGGGGCCCCCTTCGACCGCATAGGTTGCCGTGACCTAAGGCCGGCCCCGGCTGCTCTAGTTCTTAATGAAATTACTCACTACCCGTCTTGGTCTCCTGGCCGTGAGTCACAGATCGACCAGTCCCGAATCATGCGAAAACTCGATCTTGCTGGCGTCTATGATGATGCAGTATGAATTATACATGTTTTAGATTCTTAAATTATGAAACAAAAACTAGATTCCATCACATGAAATTTGCTTGGAAAAAAAAAAAGAAGAAGCTCCGTGACAAATGTTTTGTGAGAAGATAGATTGTCATCATTGACAGTTCCAAATCTATTAATCTCTGACACAGGCCAAAAGGTTACAAGGCTAGACGCGTAACGCTGGCTTCTTTCAGAGCAGACACTGATCAACTTTCCGTGAACGTTGAGGGGTTTTTATTTCCCGGTGGACATCGAAGACGAGGTATTGGTAATTGTTGCCAGATCTTTACAAAAAAGAAAACCCCCCAAAAAACTGGCAGATCAAAGCTGCTGAGACTCAGCGTCAATTTGATTGAATCGTGAGCCTTGTTCAATGTTTACCGGCTTGTTTCTGTGGCGAGGCAAAAAAAAAAAAATAGGGGTGGTTGTGGACATTTAATGACATCGTCTTATCAATAACCAAGTATTGGCAATTGTTTTATAAGGACAATGGCGTAGTCTTGGTAATAACCTAGCAGTACAGTTGATCGTGAGGTCAGAGCGTGAAGTTGGTTCGTGGTTTGGAACCTCTTAGTGTATGCTGAGTGTTTTGTTGAGGTATGAAAGGGAAGTGTGTTAGTCGACAGGGAGGAGAGACAAGTGATCGTTAGTGAGAGCTGTGACGTGAGTCGTGAGGAGTTGAGCCGATGAGTCGGAGTGAGATGTGTCGAGAGTTGTGAGAGTCCAGAGTAGAGCGTTAGAGGAGTCGTGAGTATGATCAGTGTCACTGTAAGGATCTTTGAGCAGAGGACGTTTTCTTGGGTTGGTTGCTCGTCCGTGTCACTAAAGAACTGTTGTATTTTCATCCTAGAGCTTGTGATTGATATTCTAGGATAGTGTTGTAACCCCTGGATCACGTGGAGTCTACTGACCGTTCAGTAAACGTAACTATTGCGGTATTTATTGAAGTGTAAGGATGAAGATCCCAACATGTAAAGTCTTACGAAGGCAGCAACATCGGTGAGACTAGACAACGTAAGAAGGCAGCAACATTGGTGAGACTAGACAACGTAAGAAGGCCGTAACAGTAATGACCCTAGACAACGAATGAAGGCCCTAAAACTTGGTAATGACCTAGTCTTGGTAATGACCTACTCTTGGTAATGACCTAGTCTTGGCAATGAGCTAGTCTTGGTAATGACCTAGCCTTGGTAATGGGGTAGTCTTGGCAATGCCCCCGTTCTCAAAATTTAAGTTGGCAATGTTTTATTTTCGACAAGGAACTCTTCCTACAAATGACATGTCCTGGCATTGACAATCTTGCCATTGTCATATCAAATGCCTGCTGTGAACATGAGCAGCACTTTGTGGTATGATTGCTTTCATAATGGTGATGCTTACCAGTAGAAAAAATCAGCAGTCAACTTGTGATGATTAGTAAGTCACTCACAGCACTCATGAATTTGGCCACGTTTCCACATTCTACCGAAATGTATATTTCTAATCCAGGAGTCTGGAGGAAAGGGACCCTGGGCTTCATTTCCATTTTAATTACGTTATATCAAATTAAATACGTTTCCCGCTAAGAACCAGTCCAGGGCCTTCATCCTACTGGCAAAGTTGTCAAACAAACAAGCACAAAATTTCGAAGGACTCTTGTTTTTATCAATTGTGGAAACGAAACAAATATACCGAGGCTGTAAATATACCATATTTGGCCAAAAAAATCAATTCTCACTCATCGACACTTGCCTATTGATCCGTGAAGCAATGTTCCATTATCAGTTTCACCTTGTCAAGCTATTCTATGCCATGTTCTCTAAAAGTACCAAAGTAACAAGTTCATTGCGGGCCTTATCCAGGACTATTGATACGGTGTTCACCTTTAGTTAACAGTGACGCATTGAGCTGGTTTTCCCATTACTCCAGATAACATTAGTCCCCCGCGGCAACAACACTCATCCATCTTGTGGCGGCGATAGCTTCCAACTTGTGGCGGCGATAGCTTCCACCTTAAGTTGGTGATTGCTTCCATCTTGGAATGGCGATAGTGTCCATCTTGGGGCGGCGATAGCTTCCATCTTGGGGTGGCGATAGCTTCCATCTTGTGGCGGAGATAGCTTCCATCTTGGAGCGGCGATAGCTTCCATCTTGTGGCGGAGATAGCTTCCATCTTGGAGCGGCGATAGCTTCCATCTTGTGGCGGAGATAGCTTCCATCTTGGGGCGGCGATAGCTTCCATCTTGTGGCAGAGATAGCTTCCAACTTGTGGCGGAGATAGCTTCCATCTTGGGGTGGCGATAGCTTCCATCTTGTGGCGGAGATAGCTTCCATCTTGGAGCGGCGATAGTTTCCATCTTGTGGCGGAGATAGCTTCCATCTTGGAGCGGCGATAGCTTCCATCTTGTGGCGGAGATAGCTTCCATCTTGGGGCGGCGATAGCTTCCATCTTGTGGCGGAGATAGCTTCCATCTTGTGGCGGAGATAGCTTCCATCTTGGAGCGGCGATAGCTTCCATCTTGTGGCGGAGATAGCTTCCATCTTGTGGCGGCGATAACGTCCCACGAAAAAAAAATATATTCTAGAAACTTGTTGAAAAAGACTTTCTACCGAAGACGAGTTTTGACGTACTCAAAATGCGAAATTAATCTACATATTTTTAAAACACATATTCTCAGAAACTAAAATGGCGTTACATTTTAAACAAATAATAAAATAACCAATTGAATTCGATTTTAAACCAAATTGTATTATTTACGTTAAATACTTTGTTTCGTAACTATTGAAAGACTAACTGGAATAGTCCTGCGTTTTGAAATGTGTTGATAACTTCAAGTTTTAAATTATTATTTTTTAAGCAGGGACCTCCAAGCTTTATAAACTATAAATATTTAACTAATAATATCAATACAAACTATATGTCTGCATATTTGTCACATATAACGTTTTTAAAGATTGTCTATTTTGACATTATCAGCTTAAACAAATTAGCGTATTTGCTAAATATATGGGAAATTTAATGACAAAAAAATGTTGAATCATCTTAAATTGTTGACAACATTTTATGTTTTTAAAAAAAGGTGACCAAAAGCGATACAGTGTCGAATAATTTCGTTAAACACCCGACAATCCTAGGGTTGACGTGCGTCTTGATATAGACGAATCCATCAGACGATCTTTGGTCTTAATTTTTTTAAGGAGTAAAAAAAATTCTCCGAGAAGTCGATTAATGTGGCACAAAACACTTGTCCAACAATTCCTAGATGAACGTTACATAAGCATATATGGAAGCAATCTAAAATAAAGCCATAAAAAAAAAGAGAATACCGAATCTAATTTGAGCGATGTAATTGTTACACAATATGTTACCCACTCATGGTCCATATAACATTCTAATTTATTACTGATGCAATAAAAAAAAAAATCTACTAAAGCTTGGTTTTTGGGGAAATTTTTGTCCTTTATTTCAGGGACGAAATTACAATATCGCATTGCCAGCGTGGGTGTATCTTGTGTGGTCGCGTCTGCTGATATCTCGACCACGTCTCAAATCTCATTTGCCGCGAGATAATGGCCGTCATGTCGAGGCTCCGGTCTTTTATTTCCGGTCCCGTCTTGGTCGCGGGGGAACCCCAATGTCAGTCCCTGCCATCACCACAAGCTCACCCCCCCCCCACCATCGCCCCCGATACCTCAACCACCTTTGCCCTTTCAAGGACTGCGATGATTAAGATGGCAAGAATCTGACGTCAGATGAAACGTAAAATAATTTAAGCTTTTTGAATGAATAACCAAAAGAACACAATTTTTTCAAAAGTATTTTTTTCCCTTCCCGTTTAAATTATTTTGTTTCAACAACAATGAAACTTTATTAAAAAAAAAAAAAAATTGAAAATATTATCTCCACTGCCTTTGTCAGAAATACTGTGAGAGCTTCGGGAGATTTCTTTTAATTTTTCTGTTAAAAACTGACATGTTCACAATACATGACATTGGAGAGACGCACTGATCACATCGCTTCGTTTAATAAGTTTGGATGGCAACAATAACCACTTTGTTACAGCAACAATAACCACCTTATTACGGTAACAATAACCTCTTTATTACGGCAGATCTAACCTATTTATTACGGCATAAATAACATATTTATTACGGCATAAAGAACCTCTTTATTGCGGCAGAAATAACCTCTTTATTACGGCAGAAATTATCTATTTATTCCGGTAGAAATAACCTCTTTCTTTCGGCAGAAATAATCTGTTTATTACGACAAACATAACCTATTTACTACGGCAGAAATAACCTATTCATTACGCATTTAGAAATAAAAAATGAGGCATGCTTTAGAAACGAAAGATTCGCTGAATACATGTGAAATTGCTGAAGTCCTCCTCGGGTTGACTGAAACAAAAGGAAAAACATGTCTGGCTGGGCAAGATTTGGCCCCAGTCGCTTTCACAAGTATAAGATAGATAATAGAGCAGGTTGCCACCAGCGTAGGCAGACACTAAGGTATAGGGCAGCCGTTTTCAACCTGTGGGTCGCGACCCCTTTGGGGGGGGGGGGGCGAACGACCGTTACACAGGGGTCGCCTAAGACCCTCGGAAAACACATAATTATGACGTAGCAAAGAAAATAATTTTATGGTTGGGATTCCACCAAAACACGAGGAACTGTATTACAGGGTCATGGCATAGTATAAGATAGATAATAGAGCAGGTTGCCACCAGCGTAGGCAGACACTAAGGTATAGGGCAGCCGTTTTCAACCTGTGGGTCGCGACCCCTTTGGGGGGGGGGGGTCGAACGACCGTTACACAGGGGTCGCCTAAGACCATCGGAAAACACATAATTATGACGTAGCAAAGAAAATAATTTTATGGTTGGGATTCCACCACAACACGAGGAACTGTATTACAGGGTCATGGCATTAGGAAGGTTGAGAGCCACTGGTCTGGGGGTGTATGGGGCGGGTGGCAACACGCGTTTACCGCGCCAATCCTATTGACGTCACATCCTGGGTCTGGGAAGCAGTGAATGCTGTCGTCTAGTTACTTCCCTTCCAGGGGAATATTCCTGTGTTTACCTGCCTCACCAAATATTTAATTGAAAATTGTATTTGTTATTCTTACATATAATTTGTGACTTACATAGTTTATGGCTTATATCTAGTTTATGGCTTAAATCTAGTTTATGGCTTATATTTAGTTGTGGCTTGCAGCTATTTTATGGCCTTACATCTACTTTATGGTTTAAATCTAGTTTATGGCCTACACCTAGTTTATGGCTTACACCTAGTTTATGGCTTACACCTAGTTAATGGCTTACACCTAGATTATGGCTTACACCTAGTTTATGGCCTACATCTAGTTTATGGCTTACACCTAGTTTATGGCTTACACCTAGTTTATGGTTTAAATCTAGTTTATGGCTTACACCTAGTTTATGGCTTAAACCTAGTTTATGGCTTACATCTAGTTTATGGCTTACACCTAGTTTATGGCTTACACCTAGTTTATGGTTTAAATCTAGTTTATGGCTTACACCTAGTTTATGGCTTAAACCTAGTTTATGGCTTACATCTAGTTTATAGCTTACACCTAGTTTATGGCTTACATCTAGTTTATGGTTTAAATCTAGTTTATGGCCTACACCTAGTTTATGGCTTACACCTAGTTTATGGTTTAAATCTAGTTTATGGCTTACATCTAGTTTATGGCTTACACCTAGTTTATGGCCTACACCTAGTTTATGGCTTACACCTAGTTTATGGCCTACACCTAGTTTATGGCTTACACCTAGTTTATGGCTTACACCTAGTTTATGGCCTACACCTAGTTTATGGCTTAAATCTAGTTTATGGCATATATTTAGTTGTGGCTTGCAGCTATTTTATGGCCTTACATCTAGTTTATGGTTTAAATCTAGTTTATGGCCTACACCTAGTTTATGGCTTACACCTAGTTTATGGCCTACACCTAGTTTATGGCTTACACCTAGTTTATGGCTTACACCTAGTTTATGGCTTACACCTAGTTTATAGCTTACACCTAGTTTATGGCCTACACCTAGTTTATGGCCTACACCTAGTTTATGGCTTACACCTAGTTTATGGCCTACACCTAGTTGATGGCTTACACCTAATTTATGGCTTACACCTAGTTTATCGCTTACACCTAGTTTATGGCTTACACCTAGTTTATGGCTTACACCTAGTTTATGGCTTACACCTAGTTTATGGCCTACACCTAGTTTATGGCCTACACCTAGTTTATGGCTTACACCTAGTTTATGCCCTACACCTAGTTTATGGCCTACACCTAGTTTATGGCTTACATCTAGTTTATGGCTTACATCTAGTTTATGGCTTACACCTAGTTTATGCCCTACACCTAGTTTATGGCCTACACCTAGTTTATGGCTTACATCTAGTTTATGGCTTACATCTAGTTTATGGCTTACACCTAGTTTATGGCCTACACCTAGTTTATGGCCTACACCTAGTTTATGGCTTACACCTAGTTTATGGCTTACACCTAGTTTATGGCCTACACCTAGTTTATGGCTTAAATCTAGTTTATGGCTTATATTTAGTTGTGGCTTGCAGCTATTTTATGGCCTTACATCTAGTTTATGGTTTAAATCTAGTTTATGGCCTACACCTAGTTTATGGCTGACACCTAGTTTATGGCCTACACCTAGTTTATGGGTTACACCTAGTTTATGGCTTACACCTAGTTTATGTCTTACATCTAGTTTATGGCTTACAGCTAGTTTGTGGCTTACATCTAGTTTATGGCTTACATCTAGTTTATGGACTTACATCTTGTTTATGGCTTATATCTAGTTTATGGCTAACATCTAGTTAATGGCTTACATCTAGTTTATGGCCTCGCAGCTAGTTTATGGCCTACACGTATTTTATGGCTTACAGTTAGTTTATGGCTTACATTGTTGAATAAATCGTATCCAAAGAATGATCACGCCCACCGCGGCCATGATTCCGTCACTAGCTTGTTGGTTGCCCCGACAACACACTCTAAACGTGTATTGCAAATGTCACGGGCATTAAATTTCAACTATGCAGAAACATCAACACTGTTGCTGCGGGGTAGGTAAACTTTAATTAAGGTACACGAACTATCAGCAAACGTACAGCAAATGGTCCCCAAACCCTGGCTAACATGTGACCCTACAAGGACTTAGTCTCCAAGAACTAGCTTTAGGCTAAATTAGAAAAAAAAAAAGCATGACAACAGTTGCTTTGCTCAATTTGTTACGCAGCTCAATAATGTAGAGTTCTGCTCTTGAATGTGACCATTTAGGTTACTCAAAGGGATCCCGATCTTGAATGGGACCATTAGGTTACTCAAAGGCATACTGGTCTTTAATGTGACCGGGATAAGCAGAAACCAAGGAAATCAGAAACCCTGTTGGCGAGCACTGCCCTGCCACCCTGCGGAAAACACGTGATTTAAGAAAAAAACATTATTATTATTATTAGGTAGTTTTGTATAGCGCAGTACCTCAGCCTAGGGCTAGGCTCACTGCAGTACCTCAGCCTAGGGCTAGGCTCACTGCAGTACCTCAGCCTAGGGCTAGGCTCACTGCAGTACCTCAGCCTAGTTCTAGGCTCACTGCCCATCACATAAAAATTACCCATCACGGAAAGTATTCAATTGAAAACAACAATTAGTGAAAAGCTTGATTACGCAAAAGTCCCATCGTTTTAAGCACGCAAAGTCTGCCCTAGCTAAATCTGTCCTAGCAAAGTCTGCTGTACCCAAGTGTGTCCTAGCAAAGTCTGCCCTAGCAAAGTGTGTCCTAGCAAAGTCTGCCCTAGCCAATTGTGTCCTAGAAAAGAGTGCCCAGCAAAGTGTGTCCTAGCAAAGTCTGCACTGGCAAAGTCTGCCACAGTCAATATGTGTGTTAAGTTACATTTTGAATAATGATGAAAAAGTATAATACCCTTGCAACAATTTCATTATGCCGTTTGATCTTTCCACTATTAACAAAATTATATGGATGTAGATTTGTTGTCTCTTCTGTTGACAAAGATATAGCGATGTAGATGTGTTGTTTCGTAATGTATTACCATACTGGATTTTTTTTTTTAATTCGTGACGTCGAACATGAAAAAAAGGAACAATGCCAAAAATAGAAATATATTAGAAAAACTACTTGCAACAAAAGTAGAGCAAATTTGATAGGGCATTTGTTATGTATGACACTTTTTTCCCGTGCGTGAACTTTGCTTGAACCCTAGCACACACGCTCCATTCATAGATGGGCGTGGCCTATTCGTTTGATGTATCTTGTTGACTACCGCCTTTCCAATTAAACATCGTTAGACTGTCTCCTAGTATTTTCTAGAATGTTTGCGATTGTTCTAGAATGTAAACAAATGCTGAGTAGCCTCTGGAAGGCAGGGCTTACGCGTCGGTAGACCCACATATATAAGGGATTGACAGATGCGGAGAGACGGACATTCCGATAGATAGATAGATTTTTAACTTTACGAGACGTGTATTATTCTTTGTGCATTTGTGTGCTCGCATGTGTTTATTTCAAATTTCATCATTATTCATTGGCACATTATTCTAACTGTGTTAACTGTGTATCGGTACACGATCTGCCCTACTGTAAGTTGATGATTTGTAATGATACTTCTTTTGTTTTGTAATTACATTAATACATAATAAATCTTTATTAATTGTAACTAGCAACTGTTTTGGGTGTCATATCTTTACTATTGTTGACTCTGTGGTATCGTCCTTTGTTTAGGCACTGTTTACAACGAGCCAATAAAAAATAAAATAGGTGATGCGTGTCTACCCTCCAGGGGTGGGGGTGGGGTTGGTGATTAAGTCTCGTGCCAACTGACTAAACACTTGTAGTGACCCCCCCCCCC
>CAXITT010000200.1:945789-982173 GCA_964033795.1 Lymnaea stagnalis
CCCCCCCCCCCCCACAGTTTTTTTTCCCTGAGATACTCAATTCTGTTTCAATCAGATGTGCCCAAAAGGGCTCGGTCCACAAACTGAGTCAGGTGGAGTGGATGACCGCAACCCTTTATGGCCGGCTCATGGTGGGTACTCGATGTGAACGTATTGCAAAGATGTTAAGGGTTTTTTTCCCCCCCCCCCCCCAAAAAAAAAAAAAATATTTAACGTGGTTTCTCACGTGACCGAGATATTGTTTTTATTTAAGATGAGTGATCATGACAAGTGACGTCACTAGCTCTGGACATTCCATTGCTATTTGTAATATTTACACTTAAAAAAAATAAAAAAATTCGGGCCTCGGCTTCATCACCAGTTCTGTTTGTACCCAGCTATTGATTTAATATCAGAAAGTGATATCACACACGTGTCCCGGTAGTGTCCGGTATCAGACCAAATCATACAAAAATTCTCAATTTGCTTGAGTAATCTATAAATAAATCGTAAGCAGACGATATTTAAAGAGTGTCAGTTTCATCCCTAGATTGAAGAGCAGCTTGGGATTTTAAAAAAAAATGAAACTCGATAGGAAACGAACACGGAATGAGGGATTTAAAAAACAAAAAGTGGAAATATGACTTCTGATTTGCAGCTATTTTATATTATACACCTATCAAAAACATGCTTTTTAATATTTATCTTTGCTATTTACTCTGCTTTGGGCATGGGATGCCCACAAGAGCTTTCCATTCATCTCGATACTGTGCTGTCCTTTCCAGTAGCGTCCAGGTGTATCCCATACTTTGAACGTCTAACCCTAGCTCCCGTCCACCACCACGTATTCTTTGGCCTTCTTCTCTGTGGCTGGGGCGGGTACTGACACCGGAAGTGCCAAAAACAAAATGCTGGGGATTGACTAACTTTGATTTCTTCGTGATCGCTACTGGTTCTTAGATATCAACTTCACCTCATTGGGTGCACCATATTATAGAAGAATAGATGTAGCCCGCCAAACATGGGCGACATCATTGCGTGAACTTCCCATCTATTAAAGTTACTTGACAAAGCGTGAACTCAAGCAACGCACATTTAAGAATCCCAATTTTGGCTACACCCCTTCCCTCCATGATACGTCATTGCACACTTTTTATTTCACTCTCATGAACACTATTAAATATAAATATAGCTGACCAACCCCCCCCCCTTTTTTTTTTCATGATACGTTGCGGCACCCTTTTTATTTTACTCCGACCAGCGGCTTAGCATGCGCCGCGAGCTGGCTGGCCAGCGAGGGTGGCAAGGGAAGGGAGAGGAGGGTTTGCCTCTGTCTTGCTTGCTCTGGCTGATCTATATATAGCCTGCGTGGTCGTCTTGGTCTTGCTGTGCCCTAATTTCTGGCGAATTATATATATAGATGAGAAGATAACTTTTTTTGTTTTATTTTGTTGGTGACAAAATATCAGGATCCCGACTGGTTGTAAAAGAACTGCACCCACCCGACTGCACCCACCCGACTGCACCCACCCGACTGTACCCATCCGACTGCACCCACCCGACTGTACCCATCCGACTGCACCCACCCGACGCAGCTCATTTCCTGTTTACTGTGGATTCACAAAGATACGAAATAGTTGGCATCGATTGAAAAAGCTTCACGTGATGTGGATGTGAATACTTTTTCCGTCTCAGCTGTTTTAGCTATAACAACAACACCATGTGCTGATGTGGATGTGAATGTGTGAACAGTTTTGCCGTCTCAGTGTGTTGTAGCTATAGCAACATTCTCCCCAGGGGACGTAAGGACTTGAAATGTTAGCATGAATTATATTTTTAGCGTGCTTTTGCAACAAAATAAGATCAGTGCTCTGCACCCCCGAAATCATCTACATTTTTCCTGCGATATCAGCATATCTATTTTAGTGTCACATGTCAGCTCATCTCTTTTACTGTCACATTTCATCACTTCTATTTTATTATCAGATATCAGCACATATATTTTACTGACAGATGTCGGCCCATTCATTTTACTGTCAAATGTCATCGAATCTATGTTACTGTCACATATCAGCATACATATATTTTACTGTCACTTTCAGCAAATATATTGTACTGTCAAATATTGGCACATATACTTTATTGTCGCTTATCAGCATATATATTGTACTTTCACATATCAGCACATATATTTTACTGTCATTACTTATCAGCAAATATATTGTACGTCAAATATCGGCACATATATTTTACTGTCACTTATCAGCAAATATGTTGTACTGTCAAATATCGGCACATATATTTTACTGTCACTTATCAGCAAATATGTTGTACTGTCAAATATCGGCACATATATTTTACTGTCACTTATCAGCAAATATGTTGTACTGTCAAATATGGGCACATATATTTTACTGTCACTTATCAGCAAATATGTTGTACTGTCAAATATGGGCACATATATTTTACTGTCACTTATCAGCAAATATGCTGTACTGTCAAATATCGGCACATATATTTTACTGCCACTTATCAGCAAATATAGAGAACTGTCAAATATCGGTACATATATTTTACTGTCACGTATCAGCAAATATATTGTACTGTCAAATATCGGCACATATATTTTACTGTCACGTATCAGCAAATATATTGTACTGTCAAATATCGGCACATATATTTTACTGTCACGTATAAGCAAATATATTGTACTGTCAAATATCGGTACATATATTTTACTATCACGTATCAGCAAATATATTGTACTGTCAAATATCGGCACATATATTTTACTGTCACTTATCAGCAAAAACATTTTACTGTCAAATATCGGTACATATATTTTTACCACCGCACGCAAGCACATCTTGTTTACTGTCATTACGTCATCACGTCTATTTTATTTTCACATGTCGTACATCTATTTTATAATTCCACGTCGGGCATATCTATTCTAATTCTATATTTTAGTAAATCCAAGTCAGAAATATATCTTACAAGCTGTTTACTTCGATGTACTTTTTTTTAAAAGAATCTCATTACCCTGTCATTTCCATTCCCCATGACGTCATTTGATTTGCACCGTTCCAGCACATTAACCATCGACAGCGAGTGATTTATTGGAAGATATGAGAATGTCCCAACATTGCTTCGGGCAAACATTTCTAAAGTGATGCTTCCGACAATAGCTCTGGAAAGTTCATTAAAACGGAATAATTCTGGGAACCATTAATGGGAAATTCCGTATTAAAAAAAAAAAATTAAATAAATAAAAGTTGCTGCTAAAAAAATAAGATCAATCAATGTACAGTCGAAACGACTTAACTCAAATTCGTTTAACTCCGCCCACCCTGTTATGTCGACGTTTTTGAAGTTGAACCGCCAAATTCTCTCTTCGTCTTAGCATTTTCTCCTCGGTTATGTCGATTCTTTTGTGTTCCAAACCCTGATATCTCGAGCACAATAGGCGGCCAAATTTGACGCTTAACCTCGGTTATCTTGATCCCCATGACCAATCGACGGCTTTTGAATATTATTTACAACAGAAACGTGCTTACTTCAAACAGTAGTAATTGAAATGAAATGACAATATCGTTGTCAGCGTAATTAACTTGACACGGCAAGAAGTGAGGAGCGAGAGGCTTGCAAACAAAAGAGAGAGGTCGTAGTACCTGTTCTATTTATAGCAATCCCGCTTGTCACTTTATAGGCTTTCACGCGTCCGTACACGTTGATTTAAAAAAAAACAACAAAGAATATGTATTTGAATAAACTGTGCTGGCGAATCTGGAGCGAGAGAAAATAAAAATTCGCGAATCCGGAGCTGAAAAACTGCAGAAAGTTCAAAACACGGCTGCTAAGTTAGTTCGAAAGGCATAAAAACATGATCGCATTACTCCACTGCTTCACTCACTTCATTGCCTCCCTATACAGGCACACATTCATTAGAAGCTGTCTGTTCTTTGTCACAACTTTTTCTCTGTTTCCTGCCCTTCCTATCTTACTGACCTTCTTTCTGTCTATTCGCTCCTTTGAAGCCTTCGTTCCTCCGCAAACACGCGTATTCTTCCCGTTCCCTGAACACGCACTAAAACATTTGGTGAACGATATTTCTCTTTCTGTGCCCCAAAACAATGTAATTCTCTCCCATTACACATCCGCAATATAACGACCGCCCCAGCCTTCAAAACTGCCTTCAAGACCCATCTCTTCAAACTGTACTATACAAAATCATTCGCACCTCCTTCTGACTGATAAACAACGCGCGATGATAGCTGTGTGCTGTCCATGGCTGAACAGGGGTAGATAGTACTTAGGTGCGTGAGGTCAAACTTTTCACTAATTGTTGTTTTTAAATGTATACGTTTCTGTATTTGCTAATTTTTATGTGAAGCGCAGTGGGCCTAGCCTTGGCCGGGTTACTTCGCTATAGAAAAACCACCAAATAATAATAATATGCCTTGTGTTGATAGCAAACATGTATGTACATTTTGATAGCAATCCGATTGCTTCTTCAAACAAATCACGGTAACGCTGTTGGGTAATTTTTTTTCTCCCCCAAAACACGTGCAAGCACATTCTCATTTATAAACGCAAATCGTGTACTAAACGAAATTTCAAGCACATGTTAATATAGTGCCACAATATTGGTTTTCGTTTATCTCGGTCATCGGTTATCTCAACACTTGACAAACCCCGAGGCTTTCGACATAACCGGTTTCCACTGTATATCTAATCGAGACGATGCATGACTTGTTGATGTAACCAACCCTGGGTAGGGGAAGTAAGCAAGGATGAACTACTAGGGGTGCTGGGAGGGAGTGAAATTACCATGAAAAGAGTGTTTTTGTTTATTTGTTTTTATGCTTCACAACGTCAACATTCTATGTATTCTCTGTTGACGAGTATGCCAATATGAAGGTAAAAAACCAACAACCTAACGTTTGAATGGCTCAATCAATAATTACCGCGGTAACATGATTAAAATGAAGAATGGCGTTGAAATAAAAAAAAAATCTTCCTGGGGATTTTTCTGCACTTTGGCTAGTGTATCCGTAGTCGGGTATTTTATTACATTAACTTTCTAAATGAAAATATAATTTAAAATTGTGTTTATTTGATCAAGAGGGGAGTCTAATATAATTAATCTTATACAAAACTGACGACATTCAAGGTTTTTTATGTCCTCCTGGATCAAAGAGTTATAATGAAGTGCATATAGGTCCGATTGGGTTCCATTACGTCCCATTAGGTCACTGAAGGCAGTGGTCCCAAACCCGGACCGTGGACCGGTACCGGTCCGTGGATCAAATGGTAACGGGCCGCCCAAGAAACATTAATTTATTTCCATTTTATAAGCTTACCAGATTTTCTGGATGTTAAGAACGGACGTACGGTCACAAAGGCTCACAGCAACTGGATCCATAACGGCGGGGTTGGGGGTGTTGTTGTGCTTGATTTTATTTATTTTTTTTTTGGGGGGGGGGGGGGGGGGGGAAAACCCCCCAATACAAGTCATTGGATGGTTATATATCAGGAAAACTAAAATCGTCTTTTTGTGTCGGCACATGCACAGACGGAGCTGCTGCTATGACCGGACGACTGTCTGGTTTAACTGCTCTGATTAAGGAGGTTGCGCACCTGAGAGTGAATCTACGCATTGCAGCATTCACATGGAAATGGTGGCAAGCCGAAAAATATCACCGGAATTTAACAGCGTATTGTAGGATGCCGTTAAAGTTATTAACCACATCAAAGCACACGCCCTTAACTCACGTCTGTTTGAGCAGCCTTGTGAGGAGATGGGCGCAGAGCACAGATGCCTTCTCTTGTACACAGAAATAAGATGGTTATCCAGAGGAAAATCGCTAACCAGAGTATTTAAAGTACGAGAGCCATTGCAAAGATTTCTCGCAGAAAAGAAGTCACCGATGGCAGCACATTTCAGTGACAGGTTATGGGTCGCAAAACTGGCTTTCCTGTGTGACATAGTCAGCCTGCCCAATGAACTGAATCTGTCCCTTAAGGAGAAAATGACAAGTGTTTTCAAGTTGGCAGACAAAGTAGCTGCATTTAAAGCCAAACTAGAGTGGCGGGGACAGCGCGTGAACAAAGGCATTTTGGACATGCTTCAAACATTACCGGGGATTTTAGGCGAGACGGAACCTGAGCATTTATTTTTCCAGTTGATGCACGATCACCTGTCTTTGCTTTTAAAAAAGTTCGAGCGCTACTTCCCAAACACAAAAGACACACGAACGGGTAAGGAATGTATCCGCGGCCCTTTTGTCAACAAACCAGGAGAATCTAGCATGTCTGTGCAAGAAGAAGATCACCTGCTGGAGATTGCAAATGACGGCGGCCTTAAAACTACGTTCGAGACAACAACTCTGTCGGTGTTCTGGATTAAAGTCATGACGGAATACCCTGAGATTGCCACCACAGCACTTAAATCCCTATTGCCTCTTCCGACGTCCTATCTGTGTGAAGCGGGGGTTTCTGCAGTGACAGCAACCCAAAAAAGAAACAAAAAAACCAAAAAAAACAACAAAAAAACAAAAAACAAAACAAACAAACAACAAAAAACGGACTAAACTGGACATAAGCAACACATTGTCTTCTATTACCCCCAGACAGAACCGTCTCGTTGCAGAGAAACAAGCACAGGGTTCTCATTGATTTAGCGTTCTATTGAGTTAAAATGTTAAATCATTTTATATTCATTTTATTTTGAAGGCATGTTTAACTGAAATTAAATAAAAATTATAACTAAAAACAATCCAAAATATAAACAATAACACCCCCAACCCCCAGCGGGCCGCGGTAAAATTATGACACGTTGACCGGTCCGCGGCGATAAAAAGTTTGGGGACCACTGACTTAAGGTACCCTTAATTCCCATTCACGGGACCTGACATAATTTTATAAGTAGTAGGGGACAAAAAGTGAATGGCTGTCACGTCGATTAGTGAGTGGCTATCACGTCGATTAATGCATGGCTGTCACGTTGATTAGTGAATGGCTGGCACGTTAATTAGTGAATGGCTGGCACGTTGATTAGTAAATGGCTGGCACGTTGATTAGTGAGTGGCTATCACGTCGATTAATGCATGGCTGTCACGTTGATTCGAGAATGGCTGGCACGTTGATTACTGAATGGCTGGCACGTTGATTAGTGAATGGCTGGCACGTTGATTAGTGAATGGCTGGCACGTTGATTAGTGAATGGCTGGCACGTTGATTAGTGAATGGCTGGCACATTGATTAGTAAATGGCTGGCACGTCGCTTGGTAAATGGCTGGCACATTGATTAGTAAATGGCTGGCACGTCGATTGGTTAATGGTTGTCACATCGAGAAAATAAAATATAAACTTCGTAACATGAATCTGATTCCAGGACATATAATGACATACTTTATTGATGTCTCACTAAGGTCCTCATATTCAGACCAGTCTGCAATCACTTTGTTCAAGCCAGGTCTTCATAAACCACCCTTCGCCCCCTTTATAGATCTACAGTCAAGATATACAATCCACCAGTTTGTATCTCAATCTGAAGTCCAGATATACAATCCACCAATTTGAATCTCCATCTGAAGTCCAGATATACAATCAACCAATTTTTATCTCAGTCTGAAGTCCAGATATACAATCCACCAATTTGTATCTCAATCTGAAGTCCAGATATACAATCCACCAATTTGTATCTCAATCTGAAGTCCAGATATTCATTCCAGCTCAGAGAAAAAAACGTGTCCCGGGTATCTAGAACATGACAACCCGGAGGAGGTTTTTGAGTTTCACGTAGAACCATCCCCCGCGGGTTGCCCACTCCACGCATGGATTCCACTCATTAGTCCAATCATAGATCGCTCAATGAGGCAGCCCCTGAAATGTCACGCTCTCGCTCAAGGGAATGCCACTATTTTCTTGTTGATGTTACCCCAAACGGAAGTAATTCTCTTGCTTTATTTCAACAGTTTTTTATCTGATTTCAATTTACTTTTATTTTTATGTATACTGACATATTTTTATATAGACTTTTATATCTTTATTTAGACTGAAACTTCTAACATAGACATATATATTATTTCAATATGTTTATGTACGAAAACCGAACAAGATTTGCTCCAATTAATTCATTATATATTACTAGATATAGCCCGCCAAACATTTGGCGACAGCAATGCGTGAACTTCCCATCTAGTAAAGTTACTTGATAAAACATGAAATCAAATAACGCACATTTAAAAGAATCCCAATATTTGCTACACCCCTTCCCTCATGATACGTGACTGCACACTTTTAATTTCACGCCCATGAACTATATTAAATATTCTCATGTCCAAAACACTTTTAAAACGAATATTTTTACACCATTCTTAAATTGAGACGATTTCATTTCCGAAAAGAAAATATTGCGCACCAAACGCAATTGCGTTATTAAAAAATATATATATCATTTAGCGTAGTTTTCGGGAATTATAATTTACGCGCTAGTGAACTCATTATTGAACCACATTCTGGCGTATCTATAAATAGCCTGCGTGGTATTTGACCCGTCTTGTTTGACCTTTGCTTGCGAATTATATATATAGATTCTATGTTGCTGGGATTAATATTAAATGATTGGGCTACAAAGGCTTTTCAAACTACACCCAAGATTGAATTTTTTTTCAACAAATATATGTGAAATAAAGACCAAATTTTATTACACTCATTCTATTTGATTACAATTTTTTTTTTTTTTTACAACTCCGTAATATTCTTATTTCCAAGACAATTCTGCGCCCAGCTTGTAATGAATCCGAAATTACGACAAAACAGTTTTGTCGAGTGAACTATTCTATCTATCAGCGTCTGCAGGAAGCTATCAATATTTTCTGGTTGGCTATTAACGTATAGCGTCAAGCTATCAACGTTTTCGGCGAAGCGAGATTAATCTATTCCAAAATAGTTCTATTAAAATTGTCGAACCGACAGACGCATACAGCAAACATCGTACAGCACACATCATGCACACATCGTACAGCAAACATCGTACAGCACACATCATGCACACAACAGCCGGTGTTTTCAAAAACCATTTCATACCCTCAGAACGTTAACTTGATATTGTCGCACAAGACATATCCACGCAAAGAACTCAAATGATTACTCTTCATCCCATTTCAATTTACCATATCAACAAACATCGAGTCGGCAATTCAAACTAAGGGCAGAGTCCTATTTGCCCGTGATTTCTGATGGACGCTTCCATTCGCTTCATGTCTTGGATGTTTTCCTCCAGTGGCCGTGCTGTGGCTAAACTTAGATCAAAGTCACTGAGCTTACATTTATCTGGAGCTACAGTTAAGATTTTTACTTACGTTTGGGAATCACGATCGAAAGATCTTTGGGAATCGCAATCAAATGATCTTTGGGAATCACAGTCAAATGATCCTTGGGAATCACAATCAAATGATCTTATGGAATCAAAATCAAATGATCTTTGGGAATCACAATCAAATGATCTTTGGGAATCACAATCAAATGATCTTTGGGAATCACAAATGAATTAATGATCGCTGTGAGTCACAATCAAATGATCTTTTGGAATCACAACCAAATGATCTTTGGGAATCACAATCAAATGGTTGTTGAGAAGCGCAGTCTAAAGATGTTTTGGGAATCATGATTAAAGGATCTTTGGGAATCACACTCAAAGTGAAAACAATTTTTTTTTTAAAACAACAAACAACTCTTTTTCCAATTCGGTCTTTGAAGCCTTGTAAAAGCAGCACTTATTTTTTAGACGCCATTTCTTCAAATTAGTCTGACATCAAACTTTCCAAAACCGTCGGAGAATAATTGAGTTGTCCGCGGAATTTCTTTGGTGCGGATTGCCATGCGTTTAACAAGATGATGTCCAGATAGCTCTATTTAGGAACTATTCTAAAATAATATTTATGTCAGTCTGTCGGTCCGCCTGTTGGTCTCTTTGTAGTTTTTTTTCTTCTTTTCTGTAATCACACAGATGTTAAAGGACTGCTGTAACCTTATACGGGAGTAAATTGAGAGACAGCAAAACACTTTAGAAACATGGCTTTCTGAGGCTCATGTCATCACTTTATTTTGGACGCGAAAAGACCCATTTTAGTTCTTGTCATCTACACTAATCGTATCACGGGTTTGTTATAATTTTGTGGACATTTGTATTTTCTCTACACACCTGTCCCCCCCCCCTCCGCCCCACCCTTTTCCCACTCCCATTGCTATTCGAAAACCACCGCGCATCTGGCTGTTAATGTCATAGCGACTGAATTTCAAGGCTAATATCATTTATTTAAAATTTTTGAACGAGCACATACGTGTGAATTAGACTATCTGATAGGACTGTCAAAAATCTCTCTTAAAAATCTCTCCAATGCTCACATGCCCCGATTTGAATTGAACGTCTTTTCTATCAACACTACCCGATTTGAATTTGACGTTTTTTCTTTCAACCCCGGGGGGGGGGGGGGAGGGGTTGTGACGGTGGGCACTTTTTTGTTATATGAGCTATTTTTGTGTGTGTACATCTCTCTTTATAAGACCTGACAGAACAGCCATCAAAATCATAACTATACTTGAATTGTCATGTCTGAAAACTCTGTTTTTCAAAGCTCTATTGACACCAATTATTTCTTTCAATGTAAATTTAGAAGTTTTCAAAATAGTGGCATAAAATTCACGTGAGATCCAAAACAAAAATCTTCCGGAATGTCTTTCAGTTCATGGATGTCTTTCATTTCATGGATGTCTTTCAGTTCAACTGAAGGCAGACAAAAAGAATGGACAACCCATCCGTTAAATCTTTACTTATTTGACCTATTTTCTCACGAAGTAAAAAAAATAAAAAATAGAACGACTGGACGCAATGACACACTGGCCCGGTGACCCAGTTTTATGTTAAACAATGACCTGGAGTTACCATCAAATGGCAGACGTTCAACTCCGAAGAAATCTTCTGAAAATCTTGTTGACATTCAACCACCACAAATATAGTTCAACAAATCAACACATGAACACATTTAGAACATGATAATAATACCGTAATCATGTGCCGGGGCCAGAAAAAACTTTAAAAACCCCATCAAAGGAATTTGCCGGCACCGCCAAGGGAATTCATCTCACATGACCGGAAGTTCAATGAGATCTGGCCAACGTTACTCGGATTAATGGCAGCTCTTGGACTGGAGCTAATTAGAGGAGATTGGATTACAGGCTGCGAGCACCTCACTGGCATATTGATAGGGCGGTGACCACCGTTTTGTAGAGATGAGGAGTGGATGATAAGATTAAGCGTTGTAAGCATGTGTTAGGATTGAATTGGGTAAGATGGCTTTGGAATGGGCTTATTTTGGACCCTGCATCTTTGCATTGATTGGAAGGTTGCCAGCTTTATTATTTTTTTTAAATATTGGGGAAAGATCCAGATATGCGAATTCACTTTATTCGGAATTTGCGACAACAATCAACAAATTAAAGTAGTCTTGATCGTGCCAGTCAATCCCTCCAAACCATCTGACCATTCAACCATGTAAAAATCGATCCTAAAACGTAAACCTAACGACCCCAAAAGATCGACCCCTAACTCAAAGCCTTCCTATTCGACACTCCAACTATGACCCTCCAAATTTGCCCCCCCCCCACAAAAAAACAACAACAAAAAACAACTAACCCTTATACATTTATTGGCTTGGTTCATCCATTAACCTCCTTACTTTCTGAAGAAAAAAAAAATAAGTTCATCTTATTATTTGTATATGGGTGACTTCAAAGGTACACATCGTGGCAACGGTGGGAAATAGAAACCAAAGCTATTTATAGACCCATATTGTCGTAACAAAGCGAACGTCATCTTTAGACCAACATTTCTGTAACAAAACGAAGGTTATCTTTAGATCAACATTGTCGTAACAAAGCGAATGTTATCTTTAGATCAACATCGTCGTAAAAAAAAACAACGTTATCTTAAGATTATCTTGACGAAACGATGGGAGGTTAATGGGACAGTCGTGTCACTGAATCAAGGCCAGGAGCAGACGACGAGAGAGATATCTGGTCAGGGGTGACAGCTTAATGGCGTTACTTTGTCGCAAGGCGAGCAAGAAGCAAGATGGCTGAAGATATCATCAACCCCCTTCTTTTTTTTTAATGCCCCTCTGCCTATTTTAGAGGGGGTCTATTGCATTCTTTAGCTCTGCAAATAGTGTGCAGGTACTATTAACGTATGTCCCACAGTTCCACCAATGTCTATTTTTAGAGAGAACACGGAAGAGATGAATACCGGAGAACACAGAGATAAATGGTGGATAATACAGAAGAGATAAATTTTGAAGAAAATTAATGAATTTTTTGTGTGGAGAACATAGAATTGATGATGCTTGTGAATAGCCATAAATGTCGACCACCATGTGTAACTGTCTGACTCAGCTGATCTCCTTCTGGAAACTTGACTACAGATACGGGGCGGGAATTAAAACCCGTTAAGGGAGATGGACGCCGGAAATTTTTTTAAATATATCCATGTAATCCAGCTGTTTAGGTCGCCAGAATTCTTCGATTTGAAGACTGTGATGAGATTAATATTTTACGAGTGCTCCAAAATATGTCTTCTTTTTAAGAAGCTGATTTAAAAAAAGTTAGAAATACATCAAACATTGTTCTTATTTAGGGAAATCTGTCTTTGTTTTTTAAAAGATTAGTGTAGATCTATGTGACGTCATTTTAGGGCTGGAATATTGGATTTGAACTAAGGGACCCCCCCCCCCTCCCCAAACAAACTCTGCTGCCTCAAATGGAAAGAACATTGGCCTGCAAACACGTCTGGTTTCAAAGACCTTTATTTCAACGGTTTATTGTTGACATCGACCCTTAGGTTTTAAAGCCTTTGTCATTCCGACCGTCATTCATTTGATATGAAAGCCCCTGTGATCTCCAGCGAAGGTGTTGTCCAAAGCCCGTCTTGTCTCAA
The DNA here is from genome assembly GCA_964033795.1 of Lymnaea stagnalis. Classification (NCBI taxonomy): domain Eukaryota; kingdom Metazoa; phylum Mollusca; class Gastropoda; family Lymnaeidae; genus Lymnaea; species Lymnaea stagnalis. Next base: position 958,766 of record CAXITT010000200.1, read on the forward strand.
AGATCTTTATTTTCAGGGAACACGATTCTTTAAACTCTATTACTCAATGCCGAGGGTTTCCTAAATGCCAGCCAATCAACTATAAAGAAGAACACAGTTTCATGGTTGATAGTCTTTGAATATCTGGACTTCGAACCATGAGACTATTTTGCTGACAGTGTCAACGAACCATGAGAAAATTATATTGACAATGTCAACGAACCATGAGACAATTATACTGACAATGTCAACGGAATAAAATTAGGGATTCTTGTCGAGCTCCGGAATTCGAACTAAGTGTCTTATTTCGCCAAGTCTGGGACTATCACCGAATGCGCAAAACTTTGAAGAAATGAAATGTTTTTAAAAAGTTGGTGTTGTTCGACCTTCTATTTTGTGTGGGGTAAAGGTGCGTATCACATTTCCTAGTGCCCCGTCTGATTTAAAGAACATAACCTCATGTTACGTTGTTTTTTTTTAATGCTGACAACGCTATTTTTTTTTTTTACATCGAATATAAAAAAAAAAAAAGAAAAAAAAAGTTATCCCAATCATAATAAAGAAAAAAAAAAATAAGAAAAAAAAAAAAAAATAAAAATTTCTTTTTTTTTTTTTATTTTTACATTCTTTTTTTTTTTTTTTACATCAAATAAAAAAAAAAAAAAAGTATAAAAAAGTTATCCCAATCATAATCTAGAAACAAAGTTTTAAGAGTTATAAAAATAAATAAAATGACGTCGTTGGAACGTAGGCCTCCATCCTGACGGTAGTAAAGAAAATTGTAGGCTGGAAAAAGCTTGTCAGGCTAGAACATTCCCGATTTTATGTTCTACATTTTGTGTGTGTTTCCTTCATTGTGTCAAGGAATCGATAGTTGGCACGAACATTGGAGAATGGCCGGAGGCAGGGGAGGCAAGGGACTATTGATGGCTTAGTGGGGTAGGGGTGGTGGGTGGTGGAGGGATGGGTAGGGGGGTAGACAGGTTTGAAAGAACTTAAAACTAGTTTAACTGTTACATAGTGGTTGGGGATGTTTTGTAATTGAATGTTTAAAAAAAATACAGTTTATTCAGGTTGTTAGTCAGGGTTGGTGTATGTCTGCTGTTAGTCAGGGTTGGTGTATGTCTGCTGCTAGTCAGGGTTGGTGTATGTCTGCTGCTAGTCAGGGTTGGTGTATGTCTGCTGTTGGTCAGGGTTGGTGTATGTCTGCTGCTAGTCAGGGTTGGTGCATGTCTGCTGTTAGTCAGGGTTGGTGTATGTCTGCTGTTAGTCACAATATAAGATCAGGGATTCTCGTCTCGTTCAATGTCTCATAAGGCTCATCTCGTAATAGCTCTCATCTTGCTATAAGGCTCATCTCGTTATAGGTTTCACGTGTCTTCTCTACAATAGACTACCGCACTGTCCTTCTCACGCTGCGAACATCTACTCTATCCACTTGCTTCACTTTATCAACCACAATTTACCTTTCCGATTAACATGGCCACATCAACACGGCAACATCAATATGACCACATCAACATGGCTACATCAACATCGCCATAACAACATGGCCACGTCAACATGGCCACATCCACATGCCCACATATTCCATCTATTCATCTTGCCATATCACCATGGCCACATCATCATGGCCACATCAACATGGCCCTATCAACATAGCCACATCCACATGCCCACATATTCCATCTATTCATCTTGCCATTTCTGTATACAAAACAGCTGCAATGCATGTACAATGATACCACCCTAAAATAGCACAGCATCAGCCGTACCCACAACGATGACAAGAACTGTACAATAATACCACCGTAAAGTAGCACAACATCAGCCGTACACACAACGATGACAAAAACTGTACAATGATACCACCCTAAAATAGCACAACATCAGCCGTACACACAACGATGACAAGAACTGTAACATATACGCATTCAATCTTCTTAAAGCCATATTGAGCTATTAAATTATATCTATGGATTCACGAGCTCCCAATTGTGCCCTCCAGCTCAACAAGTTCCGCAAATGACGCACGTACGGTAACAAAGGGATACAGTTCAATTTTCCAGGAGGATTGTGGGAGCTATGAAATGTTTGGCATTTTAAGTTGAGCCATTTGGAGATCTGCCAAATAATTTTATTGCAAAAAGAAAGTTAAACGGGATGCACTTGATTTGATGCGATTATATGTCTGTCATCTGGTATTTTTATTATATGTCAGTTTTCTGGTATGTTCATTATATATCTGTTTTCTGTTATGTTTATTATGTGTCTGTTTTCTGTTATGTTCATTATATGTCTGTTTTCTGGGATTTTTATTATATGTCTGTTTTCTGTTATGTTTATTATATGTCCGTTTTCTGTTATGTTTATTATATGTCCGTTTTCTGTTATGTTTATTATATGTGTGTTTCCGGGATTTTTATTATATGTCTGTTTTCTGGTGTGTTTATTATGTCGGTTTTCTAGGATGTGTATTATATGTCTGTTTTCTGAAATGTGGCAATCTCATTAAAAAAACCTAGTGCTACAAACACGCCATTGTCTTGCTGTTGCTGAAACAAAATTATTATTGACAGTGATCCCGTGAACATTTTGCTTTATTATTGCACTAGCGACAACCACATTAAATGCTAAACATTCCACAGCAACGTTATTCTAATGTTAGACTAAAAATACGGCAAGGTAATAGCAATGCTATCATTATCTTATTAATGTTAGACTTAAACTAAAATAACGTTTTTTTATATTGTTATTTAAAAAAAAAATTATTTGCGTCACTTAAATTATAAATACAAATAATTGGAGCCGACCCTGCCAAGTGACCAGATTTTTTTATGAATGCACTCTGACGAAATTCTGTCACACGATTCTAGTTTTGTTGTTGTCCTGGTCAGCGTTTCTCAACGTGGGCGTAGAAACCCCAAAAGGATCATGGCAAATTTATTGGGAGGCCCCGAAAACTTTGAAAGGAAGGACTCAATACAGAAATAACTGGGTTTTTTTATGTTAATTAGCGGGAAGTTGACCAAGGCGCTAATAAAAGGTAAATTAAAAATGAGGGCAACGAGAAGAAAAGATTTGAGAAACGCTGGTCTAGGCGTGGTCTTAATCCGCTTCATATTCTCAGCTCATTGCCAACAAGACACGCTATACAAAGATGAACATCTTCTTTGGGTTAACAATGCGGGTACAAAAATCCATTGGATACAGACCACAATAATAGTGAATGTACTGCTCACACACAATAATAGTGAATGCACTCCTCACACAATAATAGTGAACTTACAGCTCACTGGTATACACAATTTTAACCTCATGTAACACGGAGGTCATCTGCCTCTGTCAACTTCTAGGACATCGTATCTAAACTCTAGTTCAACTGTCCCAGTATTATTCTCCTAAATCACTGCAACGCTCTGCTAACATTCCAATAATAATTGATTGACTGACAGTGCACCTCGTATCACATCTCTTGATCATCCTCACCTGCCAGTAGCCATTGACTGTCGCCCAGTCACATCACAGACCTCTCAATAACAACCAGACTCACGACCCGAAACAATGTTCACCCCATATTCAGTGATCCCCCCCCCCAAATGACACGAGAATCTATTCAATTAAATGTGCATACATTACAATGTCAGACATATGCTCTGCGCAAATGTACCGACGCCCCAGAATGAAGATGATTTGGTTTGGGGAAAGCTCTGGGGACTGCAATCAAATAAATAGACGTCTTTGATAGGGTGATGCATTGTTTCACAGGATAATAGATGAAGTACGAGGTTCAACCAGTGTGAGTAAATAAATATAGTGGAGCAAGACTGGTTGAGGCTGGACACAAACATGGAACCATTAAAAGATTGTAAAGAAATATATGTCCGTACCCCGTAATGTAACAACTTTACACCGTGGATACTGGTCCCCCACCCTCCACCCCAAATCTCAGTAGGCACTGGATTCACTAACTGGTGTTCCCATGTCAGTAGGTACTGGATTCACTAAATGGTGTTCCCATGTCAGTAGGTACTGGGTTCATTAACTGGTGTTCCCATGTCAGTAGGTACTGGGTTCACTAACTGGTGTTCCTATATCAGTAGGTACTGGGTTCACTCATTGGTGTTCCAATGTCAGTAGATACTGGGTCCACTAACTGGTGTTCCCATGTCAGTAGGTACTGGGTTCACTAACTGGTGTTCCCATGTCAGTAGGTACTGGGTTCACTACTGTAACTGTATCTGAAAGATCTAATTCGTTTACAAATCCCCCCCAATAGATGTAATCATTAAAATTTTACACCGCATGCAACATTTCAAAAACGAATAGAGTTATCGCGCGTCTTACTAATTCCTCCCAGTATGCCTCATCCACACACACACACAAACACACACACACCCAATATATCATTAGAAGTTGATTCTAAGCTAGGATATAATTATTAATTAATTAATTTTTTTTTTTGGTTGGGGGGGGGGAGGGGGGATTAGGGGGTGGGGGATGTTTTGGAGAGGATAGAAGAAACAAACTCGGCTCTTCGGATGGTTAAAAAAAATAATAATATTCACCACCGCAATTATACACACACAAACACACACACACCCAATATATCATTAGAAGTTGATTCTAAGCTAGGATATAATTATTAATTAATTAATTTTTTTTTTTGGTTGGGGGGGGGGAGGCGGGATTAGGGGGTGGGTGATGTTTTGGAGAGGATAGAAGAAACCAACTCGGCTCTTCGGATGGTTAAAAAAAATAATAATATTCACCACCGCAATTATTTCAATGCGAATGGAAATCAAAGAAAACAATTATCTAAAAAACACATCTTTGATTGATGACGGCAAATATTGATTAATCTGGGAACGGTGTGGTCAGGGGAAAAAAAACAACAACAATCACTTTGACAGCAAACGCTGGTCAAAACAACAATGGTTTGTGACAACAGCTTTTAAACAAACTTATGCCATTCGTTAATGGCTTAACTGGAACCTGTGGGTGGGGAAACAAATGTAAGGGGATGCCAGAGGTTCTATAGCGAGGTGCTAGACTAGCAGAGTGTTAGATAGCATGGGATTGGAAATGGAGGGTTGGAGATATGAGAGGATGGAAATATGAGAGGATGGAGATATGAGAGGATGGAAATATGAGAGGATGGAAATATGAGAGGATGGAGATATGAGAGGATGGAAATATGAGAGGATAGAAATATGAGAGGATGGAAAAATGAGAGGATGGAGATATGAGAGGATGGAGATATGAGAGGATGGAAATATGAGAGGATGGAAATATGGGAGGATGGAAATATGGGAGGATGGAAATATGGGAGGATGGAAAAATGAGAGGATGGAAATATGGGGGTATGGAAATATGGGGGTATGGAAATATAGAATGTTGTAAATCAATATCGTTGGAAATACAGGTGTGTTGCATTTATGGACATATTGAGCGTTGGAAATAGGGGGGTTCGATATATTGAGTGTTGGAAATTTGTTGATGATTAGATTTATGAATTATTGAATATATAAGTTGTTATTAAAATGCAATTGTTTTTGAAAAAAATTGATGTAAAGAGTTGTAAATAGATAGTTTTGCAGCTTAGAGGTGTGCGCTTATGTCTAAGATTATAAATGCCCAAGCAAATTATTAGATTACGTATAGTTTTACTATAAATTCCATAATTACCTCGGAAACAAAACCCTATTATTTTTTTTATAATAAACAACTAAACGTTTATAAAAGTACTCTCCCTTTATTATAAGTTACATCCAAATTGTAAAATTAAAAAAGCTATTGATGTTTGTTTTTATTTTTACACTTGGGAATATGTGGTGTATACAAAAATATATTTTTAAAATTTTCTTCGTAGCTAACAAATCTCTGGGGGATAAGCTTGATTACTTTGTACTCTCTACAACCAACTTGCCAGTGTTTGCTAGAGTTTGTCATTCATCTTGTTTTGCGAGGCTCTGTTTCCTTTTAAAGAGAACCACATCTTTTCTAATGAACCGTTGTTATGGTGTCTTGAGTTATTCCCCTCTGGCACCGGAAACGTGTTAGGAAGTGTGATCATCCCTTGCCTCCCCTTAAAATTATAATTTAAACCTGGCCTGGGCTGACGAATTTAAGTACATTTCACGAATCTCACTTGGAGAGTGGAACTTCAGCTCGAAGATAGGTGCGGGTGTTGGGGGTGATAGGTGTAGGGGGAAGTTAAGTCAAGGCATTATTTATTTATGTATCATATTCTTTTATGATATCCTTTATAGCTAAGCCAAAGTCCCACCCCCCACCCCCAAAAAAAAAATTCATTGGAACTATGACACTAAGACGACACACAGATGAGTTTAGATCCTAATCTCCGATTCCAACCAAAGGGACTTTGAGAATCCGACTAAATTTCCTTGCCTTTTTAGTATAGGATAACTTTAAAAAAAAAAACAAGTTATTTTTGATGTTTCGAAATTATATTGATACTCAATAAACTTGTTTTCTGGTATCCGGTTTTGGAAGCAGGGGAGAGCAGAGAAACAACCTGGTTTATAGTAGTCTCCCCTGAATCAATCATTTCATCCTTAAATTTGTATGGATTTGGCGAGCAGTAATCAGATCTAAATTATAATATAACGTGACACAAAGTGACAGACTATCGAGTCTCTGGCAGAACGTCTTGTCATTGTCCTCCCAATTTTAGCTGAAATGCTGTTCTCGTGGAGAATAGTGGGAGCTACAATCGTTGTCAAGTTATCCAGCCTCACATGACGTTCGGAAGAAATCGTTGCTAAATCACTCCTGTCACTGTCACTGTTTTATCAATCAGAGTCCAGATTATGGAATGACGTATCGCATCACTCCTGTCACTGTTGTATCAATCAGAGTACAGATTATGGAATGACGTATCGCATCATTCCTGTCACTGTCACTGTTGTATCAATCAGAGTACAGATTATGGAATGACGTATCGCATCATCCCTGTCACTGTCACTGTTGTATCAATCAGAGTACAGATTATGGAATGACGTATCGCATCACTCCTGTCACTGTCACTGTTGTATAAATCAGAGTACAGATTATGGAATGACGTCTCGCATCACTCCTGTCACTGTCACTGTTGTATCGATCAGAGTACAGATTATGGAATGACGTATCGCATCATCCCTGTCAATGTCACTGTTGTATCAATCAGAGTACAGATTATGGAATGACGTATCGCATCACTCCTGTCACTGTCACTGTTGTATCAATCAGAGTCCAGATTATGGAATGACGTATCGCATCATCCCTGTCACTGTCACTGTTGTATCAATCAGAGTACAGATTATGGAATGACGTATCGCATCACTCCTGTCACTGTTGTATCAATCAGAGCCCAGATTATGGAATGACGTATCGCATCACTCCTGTCACTGTCACTGTTGTATCAATCAGAGCCCAGATTATGGAATGACGTATCGCATCACTCCTGTCACTGTTGTATCAATCAGAGCCCAGATTATGGAATGACGTATCGCATCACTCCTTTCACTGTCACTGTTGTATCAATCAGAGCCCAGATTATGGAATGACGTATCGCATCACTCCTGTCACTGTTGTATCAATCAGAGCCCAGATTATGGAATGACGTATCGCATCACTCCTGTCACTGTTGTATCAATCAGAGCCCAGATTATGGAATGACATATCGCATCACTCCTGTCACTGTTGTATCAATCAGAGCCCAGATTATGGAATGACATATCGCGATGGTCTCGGTTAGTCACGTCACACATGTCTATTTAAACTCTTAAAAAATGTTGACATTTCTTTTATTTTTGAAATAGTAGCAGACAAATTTAGCAGTTAGACCCATAGTCTTAGACCAAAACGTCTGTTAGACGAATGGTCGGCAAATCGTGGCCCGGGCAGCCGGCCACAAATTGGTTTTGACGCCGAAAAACATGGTTCTTGACAGGTTCTTGAATAGAAATTTGGCTCTCAATTTTTTTTTTTTTAAATCGTCCTCCTGCTGATTTTTGGCTCTTTCGACCAATGAGTTTGCCGACCACTGAGTTAGACCCACGGTCTTACAGTCAAGCTTTTTGCTTAGACTTTGAGATGAATTAACACTCGCCCAGAACGTTATGAAAAGTGTGATGCAAATATTTTTTCCCCCTTCCATTACAGCCAACCAAGTCTGCGTTTTGCTGAGCCATTAACTGAAGACATTAATGCTGAGTTGACAATCATCATAGACCGTACGCAAATCAAACAAACAAACAAAAATTTCTGTGAAACCCAGAGATGTCAGCTAATGGACCAAAACAAGCGGGATGTTTTTATAAATTTTGTTTTGAGTAAGTGAAAACAGCGGTTCTGAAACGATGACATTTTGAGGAGCCAAACCATTTTTTTCATTTCGTTAATTAGATGACGATGCTCTTGAAAGCAGTGGTTCAAACTCGAGACATGTTTTCACTTTTTCTTTTCTTGAGAACCCTTAAATAATTAACTGGCTGAACACTTCTCCGTGATCAATTTGAGGAGGGGGGGGGGTTAAAGAATCACTGTAAAACATTTGCACAAATCGTCCGCCTCTCTATGTTGTTGAGATGTTATTTACGCCGAAAAGGTCAAAGTCCTCTCCGTAATGATAGCTGTTAAATTATAGTGAGAATAACGGATCAATCAATTGGACGTTTGTTACCTATCCATCATTTAAAGACAGCTATGGGATTGCAACGACAGCTAAGGGATTGCAAAGATAGCCGAGAGATTTGCAAAGACAGCCCACGGATTGAAAAGACAGCTGAGGGATTGCAAAGTCGGCTGAAGGATTGCAAAGACAGCTGAGAGATTGCAAAGACAGATGAGGGATTGCAAAGTCGAGAAAACAAATTCTAGCACATGATGGCCAACAACGCTTGTCTGGCCAACAACGCTTGTCTTGTCAACAACGCTTGTCTTGTCAACAACGCTTGTCTTGTCAACAACGCTTGTCTTGCCAACAACGTTTGTCTTGCCAAAAACGCTTGTCTTGCCAACAACGCTTGTCTTGTCAACAACGTTTGTCTTGTCAAAAACGCTTGTCTGGCCAACAACGCTTGTCTGGCCAACAACGCTTGTCTTGTCAACAACGCTTGTCTTGCCAACAACGCTTGTCTTGCCAACAACGCTTGTCTTGTCAACAAAGCTTGTCTTGCTAACAACGCTTGTCTTGTCAACAACGTTTGTCTTGTCAACAACGCTTGTCTGGCCAACAACGCTTGTCTTGCCAACAACGCTTGTCTTGCCAACAACGCTTGTCTTATCAACAAAGCTTGTCTTTTCAACAACGCTGGTCTTGTCAACAAAGCTTGTCTTGTCAACAACGCTTGTCTTGTCAACAACGCTTGTCTTGTCAACAAGCTTGTATTGTCAACAACGCTTGTCTTGTCAACAACGCTTGTCTTGTCAACAACGCTTGTCTTGTCAACAACGCTTGTCTTGTCAACAACGCTTGTCTTGTCAACAACGCTTGTCTTGTCAACAACGCTTGTCTTGTCAACAAAGCTTGTCTTGTCAACAACGCTTGTCTTGTCAACAAAGCTTGTCTTGCCAACAACGCTTGCCTTGTCAACAACGCTTGTCTTGTCAACAAGGCTTGTCTTGTCAACAACGCTTGTCTTGTCAACAATGCCTGTCTTGTCAACAACGCTTGTCTTGTCAACAACGTTTGTCTTGTCAACAACGCTTGTCTTGCCAACAACGCTTGTCTTGCCAACAACGTTTGTCTTGTCAACAACGCTTGTCTTAACAACAACGCTTGTCTTGCCAACAACGTTTGTCTTGTCAACAACGCTTGTCTTGCCAACAACGCTTGTCTTGCCAACAACGCTTGTCTTGCCAACAACGTTTGTCTGGCGGGGATTAAAAGATAAGCTTTTGTCGGAAGATCTCAAAATAGATAAGTCTCAAGTTAAAGTATGTATGTTTTCAAAGCGAATTACGAAATCACTACTATGACCTAAAATATCGGACACAAGACTCCTGTCTGCCCTGGAAAAGTTAGAGTTATTTTTAGCATTGGTACTCTGTTTTCGGTCAGGGATTGATTCCAAAACTGACTTCTTATAGATTTCATTTATATTTTTAGGTATGGAGGCAAACTTTAAAAATAGTTATTAACATGTTTTTTCCTAGTCTCCATAACACAAGCATCGCTTTTCTAAGGGGGGTTGGGGTGGGAAGTTGGATCTTCACATATAACTATGTGCATGTGTTATTTTATAAAGTCAAGGGGGGGGGGGCGCCAAGAATATTTTGGTCAATTATCGGGAGCAACAATTCAAAACTTGAAAAAAAAAATCGTATTTCAGTAACACATCCTTAAATAAATAAAAAAAAAAAAAAAAAAAAAAAAAAAAAAAAAAAATAAATAACAAGACAGCGAAAAAAAAAAAAAAATAAAAAAGGGGGGGGGGCGCCAAGAATATTTTGGTCAATTATCGGGAGCAACAATTCAAAACTTGAAAAAAAAAATCGTATTTCAGTAACACATCCTTTAATAAATAAAAAAAAAAGAAGAAAAAAAAAAGAAAGAAAAACATCAATAACCATGCAGCGAAATAAATAACAATATTAAAAATGACCTTCTGAAAGTGGCCCCGACATTTTAAGAGGATCCGATAGACAAAACAATAGGGGAAATAAAATGGGAAATGATTTATGTCATTTTTGTTGGAGAGTAAGAAATCGTCTGATTTTCAGGAACGGTAATCCTGTTATCACGGTCTGCTGCGACTCTCTTCCGGGCTTTTTATATAACCTGCGGACAAAACACAGATTTGACATTGCGAATCGGTTCGCAGGGATAGTTGTGAAACAAATTGAAACTATTATAATAAAAGCCAGGGTGAATATAATTGTTACGCACTGGCTTCTCTTGTGAGAAATTAATTTCTTGTTTTAAGTGATGGCTCGTTCACACAGTGCACAGCAAAGGACGATGCCACAGAGAAATACAATAATAAAGATACGACACGCAAAAACAGTGGCCAATTACAATTAATAAGATTTAATTTGGTAATAATACAATTACAAAACAAAAGAAATATAATTACAAATCATCAACTTACAGTATGGTAGATCTTGTACCGGTACACAGTTAGTGCAATGTGCCAATTAATAATGTACAATGGCGAAATGCGAATATACACATATATAAGAACACAAAGAATAACACGCGTCTCGTAAAGTTACAAATATCTATCTGAATCTCCGTTCCTCTCCGTGCCTGTCAATCCCTTAAATATCTGGGTCTACCGACGCGTCTAGAAAAGCCTTTACTTTTCTAATTCAATCGAGAACCTTCGACAAGATACTAGTAAACCTACCAACCATGTTTAATTGGAAGCCGGAAGTAAACAAGATACATCAAACGAATTGGCCACGCCCACAACAAACGCTACCGTCTGCTAGGGATCTAATTTGGGGTGAAACAAAGTTCAAGCACGGGAAAAGTATACTACATTACGATAATAATAATAATAACAATTTGGTTAAATTAAGATGGCTTTTAGGTGAAGCGTTCATGACTTTGTTTTGTTTTGAGTTCAGTATACAGCCTGCTTCGTTACGTGAATAGTTTCTGTCCTTTACTTTGTTGAAAAGTTGAGTCTTTTTTGGCAGTCAGGCTCTCTTCAAACCTATGCAACGAGTGAACAAACGCCGGCTCATCATTTTTAAACATGTATGTGTAACAGCAGCTAATAAACAAAAATATGTTTAGCAAACAATCCTTTTAGTTAAGTCAACGTTCTTCTAAATATGTTCTAAACACGTTCTAATCTATCCAGAGTCCGTCCAAAAAAGTCGATTTCCATTAAGCTCTCAAAGCGTCATTCCCAGCACGTTTCGCGTGAGTCGCTGCAAAAAATCTAAATTTAAAACTTCCTAAAAATGCATGTCTGATCACGATTTCCAAATATAAAGTAAAGTTAAACTTCTTAGAGAATATAACGTTTTGAGTCGCTCGTTCACATCAATCGTTTGAAATTTTTATGAGGCGCTTTCAAAATAAGATTCTTGCACTCGGCAATCCTGTAATGTACAAGCAGTCAGAGATGTGAGGTGTCTGACAAGTCTTATGCCACATAAGGAGGTGCCGGTTTAAATAAGTAATGCTGCTTTGACAGTCAGCCCTAGTGAGTGGTGGACGTGGTATCCCCAGGCTCTATTGACTCGAGTTGCCAGTCTCGGACCAACTACCTCATAAACTATATGAAAATTATCTCAATCTACCTCATAAGCTTTAATAAAATTATCTCTCCCTATCTCAGAAACTCAGAAACTGTCGTCATAAACATAATACCAATAAAATTATCTCGTAAACCGAGAGAGAAATGAACGGATTAAAAGTTCTTCCAAGTGACGTAAAGAGTTATGATCTATTCAGTGTCTTTATTTTGATGTATTGTTTTAACAAGCTAAAGAAAAGCTAACGGTTGTTTAAACCTTTAGACAAACGTGATTTTTATTTGGATGTTCAAAGCGACCGTTTAAGGGGGGAAGCCATGACAGCGAGAGACAGACGAGGAACAGCCCAACAAAAACCTATAAATCTTTGAACATGTTTACGTCAGCTTTATGAAGGCCAACTGTTCAGAGGATGTAGAGCATAGGATTAGATTTAGCTGTGTTGACTATGTGATTGTGTGGCAATGTTGACCACGTGACTGGGTGGCTTTGTTCACAATAAAATTGTGTGGCTATGTTGACAATGTGATTGTGTGGCTATGTTGACTATGTGATTGGGTGGCTATGTTGACAATGTAATTGTGTGGCTATGTTGACAATGTGGTTGGGTGGCTATGTTGACAATGTGACTGTGTGGCTATGTTGACAATGTGATTTTATGACTGTGTTGACAATGTGATTGTGTGGCTATGTTGACAATGCGACTGTGTGGCTATGTTGACAATGTGATTGGTATGGCTATGTTGACAATGTGATTGTGTGGCTATGTTGACAATGTGATTGTGTTGCTATGTTGACAATGTGATTATGTGGCTATGTTGACAATGTGATTGTGTGGCTGTGTTGACAATGTGACTGTGTGGTTATGTTGACAAATTGATTGTGTGGCTATGTTGACAATGTGATTGTGTTGCTATGTTGACAATGTGATTGTGTGGCTATGTTGACAATGTGATTGTGTGGCTATGTTGACAACTTGATTGTGTGGCTATGTTGACAAAGTGAATGTGTGGCTATGTTGACAATGTGATTGTGTGGCTGTGTTGACAATGTGACTGTGGCTAAGTTGGCAATGTGACTGTGTTGCTATGTTGACAACTTGATTGTGTAGCTATGTTGCCTATGTGACTGTATCTCTATGTTGCAATGTGATTGTGTCTCTAATTTCACAATGTGATTGTTTCTCCATGTTGACAATGTGATTGTGTCTTATGTTGACATGTTATTGTGTGGTTATGTTGCAATGTGATCGTGTCTCTATTTTGACAATGTGCGCTAATTTATCGAAAGGTCTTCGGCGTCCTTTGTCATGGGGGTATATTGGTTAAACTGAAAAGAGTCGGAACAATAAACTCACAAACATTTAGATAGATCGTTCCTCAGGAACATTAACTGTTTGCAACAAAGGAAGGAACGTGTCACTCGAAGGCAGACAGAGCGGCAGTCAGTCAGGCCGAACAGACAGCCAGCCAGACAGTCAGCCAGACAGTCAGCCAGACAGGCATGTCTGTAGAATAATAGGGTTGCTATTGATATGGCCAGATAGCATGATTGAGAGACAGACTATAAAGGGTCCGTCAGAAAGTGACACTTTGAGAGGCTATTGGCCGAGTATTCTTTCGTGACGATATCGACCGGACATTTATGAAAAAAATCGATTACTCTGCAAATAATATTTTCTTCGAGTTCCGTTACCCGAGCGTTGTGTACCGACGCTGGTCACAGAGGTCATGAAATTGATTAACCCTCAATGTTACCCTCAATTAGTTTTCTACACAGAAAATAAATTGTTGACACGCCTTTTAAGTAAATGGTTACTGAATAGATGCAAATATTTGCTGTTTGTTCTCCCTCCTACCCTCCTAAAAGTTATGATAACAAGTGTCGTAGACTTAATGGAGGTCATAACGGTTAATTTTTTAGTGAGTTTTCCTTCTGTACTGACAACGTTAATATGTCTTTAGCATAAAATCTGAATTACTAACTGCATGAGATGGTGGTTATGTCAACCATATTGTGAGTATTAATCCTTACAGTTTACAATGAATTTTGTTTGGATGAAAGGGTGACTTCTCCAAAAAATATTCGTCTGTCTTTGGTTTGGCGTATGTTAGAATAAGCGTGTCGTGCCTGGATGATGTTATAGTTACTGATGACTTAACCATTCCAGATGTCTATACATTTCATCAGATAACTAGAATAAGCGTGTTGTGCCTGGATGATGTTATAGTTACTGATGACTTAACATATCAGATGACTATACATTTCATCAGATAACTAGAATAAGCGTGTTGTGCCTGGATATGTTATAGTTACTGATGACTTAACAAATCAGATGTCTGTACATTACATCAGATAACTAGAATAAGCGTGTTGTGCCGGATGATGTTATAATTACTGATGACTTAACATATCAGATGTCTATACATTTCATCAGATGACTAGAATAAGCGTGTTGTGCCTGGATGATGTTATAGTTACTGATGACTTAACATATTAGATGACTATACATTTCATCAGATGACTAGAATAAGCGTGTTGTGCCTGGATGATGTTATAGTTACTGATTACTTAACATATCAGATGACTATACATTTCATCAGATGACTAGAACAAGCGTGTTGTGCCTGGATGATGTTATAGTTACTGATGACTTAACATATAAAATGACTATACAATTCATCAGATAACTAGAATAAGCGTGTTGTGCCTGGATGATGTTATAGTTGCTGATGACTTAACATATCAAATGACAATACATTTCATCAGATGACTAGAATAAGCGTGTTGTGCCTGGATGATGTTATAGTTACTGATGACTTAACATATCAGATGACTATACATTTCATCAGATAACTAGAATTAGCGTGTTGTGCCTGGATGATGTTATAATTACTGATGACTTAAGATATCAGATGACTTTAGATATCTGTTATAGATACTGATGACTTAAGATATCAGATGACTTTAGATATCATGAGAAGACAAAATATATCAGTTGACTTAACATAGCAGCAGATGACTTAATATATCATCAGATGACTTTACATATCAGATGACTTAAACATATCATTAAATAACGTCAAATATTACATGACCTACTATACCATCAGATGGCTTTATTATATAATCAGAAGACAAAACATATCAGATGACTTAACATATCATGAGATGACTTAATATATCCGATGAACTTAAAACATCGGATGACTTAACATACCAGATGGCTACACATAATCAGGTGAACACAGACTTGATGTTCATGCTTGCGTTAAACTTCATTGACAATAAGATCACCTGGAAAACTGATCAGCATTTCTCCCAAGCACGTTTGCACCTTCTTACAAACTTTCTCTAAGACTGCACGTTGGGTGGGTCAACTAACGTGAATGTCCTATTCTTTCATTTGTTGCTAGTATTCTCTGACAGTAAAGTAAGGACTGTATGACGTCCTCGGATTGGTTATGAGCATATCTATTTTTTTGTTTTTTTTAATTTCTGTCCTACATCCATTTCGAATAAATGATTGCTGATGTAAATATAATGGAAGAAAGCCTACGTCTCTCTGTTCGTAGATTGGTGTCACAAACTGGATCTTTATATTCCACAGGTCCCTCCAAAAAAATGAATGACTGGGGCATAGCTCTGCTGGCCATCGTATTAGGGTCTTTGGTGGCAATCGCCATCGGCGTCATCATCCGGCTGTTTGGCATCTACCATATTGCATGGTGCCTGGGATCGGAGGAGGAAAAGGCGGGACTCACGCAGAACGAGAAGGGACATGGCTTTATGGTAGGTCAAACTAACTAAGGCGATGGGTAGTGGGTGGGTGAGTGGGTGGACCGGGTAGTGGGTGGGTGAGTGGATGTGTAGTGGGTGGATGAGTGGATGGGTAGTGGGTGGATGAGTGGATGGACGGGTAGTGGGTGGGTGAGTGGATGTGTAGTGGGTAGATGAGTGGATGGGTAGTGGGTGGATGAATTTTGGGGTAGCTTGACTTGAAACTATGTGGACACTAATAAATATATGTGACGGTAAGATCTGGAGTGGGGCAATCTGATTTATTTCCCCTATCCCACCCCCACCCCCGCAATATTAGACATAGACTGGAAGAGGCGCCAAGGGGCGTCAAGTTGGCAACGTAACAGCCTTTCAGAGAAGTGTGGGGAAATTGACATCCAGGGCCATCCATTTTTTAAGAGCAGACACGTGTCTGAATGGGCGTTCGGTAGCAGCATCGTACGTCCCCGCGCAGGGCCACACCACGGTGCACCGATCTTACGATTAATGGTGTGCAAGTTGCGTCTCGGTGAATTGCCTTCGGAACAGAAACAACACGCGCCAGCTCAGTAAACCTTTTCACATCCCAAAAACTTTCCTTGGACCACCCGTCCAGCATAATGACCGTCATCTCACCACTTCCGACAAAAAAAACCCCATCGCACTGCTACAATAAGAATTACGAAGATAATGATACCTTGCCCATTTTATTCAGACGCTGTGCATTACAAAGAATGATAAAATCCTAAGTTCTCCCCCCCCCCCCACTTATCTTTCCCCTGACAAAAAAACAAAAAAAACCCCCTCGCACTGCTACAATAAGAATTACGAAGATAATGATACCTTGCCCCTTTTATTCAGGCGCCGTGCATTACAAAGAAAGAAAAAATCCTAAGTTCCCCCCCCCCCCCACTTAGATTTCCCCTGGAAAAAAACCGTAGGTGCCGACATGGACATGATTCATTATAGCATGTTGCTTTTTAATACTAACATACCAGTAATAAAATGAGTTGAAACGTTTAGTAGACACCCGACACTGTCTGCAACAGTCAGTACATTAATGTTCTCCAAGGATCGGAAATGGTCAATGGGTTTGCGTGACCCTTGCGTCCCGGTGGTGTGATAATTGAATGGGTAATTGGTCGTAAACTAACACCCACGAAACGTGACATTATTTTGTCCTACGCATGCATTTGATACGCCTCCCACGCATAAATGTGATATCCTGATGGGACTGGGACAACATCAATTGATGTATAAATAATTGACGACAATTATTATCAAGTCAAAACTGTTTCTATTTATTTAGGTGAACTGCAAGTTTAAAATAGTGAATCAAACTGAAACAAATTGAATGAAACAAACTGAATAAAACAAAATGAAACAAACGGGAAAAAGCTGAGATAAAACCTGTGGTATCCGTTGTGTCTAAAGAAATGTAAAGATTCTTTTTATCCAAGAAGCATATAAATTAATATTGATCCTTGCGACTGGCGAGCTACAGCATATGCCATTGAAGTAGAACATTATTTGAAATGAATTATTCAAAAGTATGCGGTTTGATAGATAGACTACAGGACATTGTCTAAAGATCATCAAGCCATTAATAGACTGGAGGACATTGAATAGACTGAAGACATTGAATAGACGGGAGTACTTTGCTTAAAGACCATCAACCCATGAATAGATTGGAGTACATTGAATAGATTGGAGGACATTTTCTAAGACCATCAAACCATGAATAGACTGGAAGACATTGTCTTAACACCATCAAGCCATTAAATCCACTGGAGGACATTGTCTAAAGACCATCAAACCATAAATAGACCCGATGACAATGTCTAAAGACCATCAAACCATGAGTAGACTGGACGACATTGTCTAAAGAGCGTCCGTCAATATTTTTTTTAAATGTTCACCAGAGACTGAAACATTGAACAATATTGACAAGAGAGAAAGAAAAAAAAAGCATCTATTGAGCAAACTCAGACAGGCATGAAAGATATTTTCGCATGACTAAATTAGTTGTTAACAGAACGAGACGTTGAATGGCACATGACAGATCATCTAGAGTAGGGATGGACAAAAAGCTCCTGTAGAGGGCCCAGTTTGGCTCTCCATTTTTTTCCATCCATCAGCTCATTCGCGGCCCAATGAAACAATTTTCATGCGTGTGTGTTTCACCACATTATCATCAAATGTCTTATTTAATTATGTTGCATTAATGGGTTTCAATTCAAGGTTCTCAATGCCTCATTCATAGCGCGGTACGCCCATGGAGTCACGGTACGCCAATAGAGTCACGGTACGCCCATGGAGTTACGGTACGCCCATGGAGTCACGGTACGCTCATGGAGTCACGGTACGCCCATGGAGTCACGGTACGCCCATGGAGTCACGGTACGCCCATGGAGTTACGATACGCCCATGGAGTCACGGTACGCCCATGGAGTCACGGTACGCCCATGGAGTCACGGTACGCCCATGGAGTTATTGAAGTACGACAAGACGGAAACTGTTTGACGTGGTCGTTGGGATATTTGTCTGCAGCTACCCGCTTCAGTACCGCTAGGTCACGCTTATCCCAAAGTTTGAGACATAGTATCGTTAAGTTGAGTTTATCCCAAAGTTTGAGACATAGTATCGTTAAGTTGAGTTTATCCCAAAGTTTGAGACATAGTATCGTTAAGTTGAGTTTATCCCAAAGTTTGAGACATAGTATCGTTAAGTTGAGTTTATCCCAAAGTTTGAGACATAGTATCGTTAATTTGAGCTTATCCCAAAGTTCGAGACACAATGTCGTAAGGTTGCGCTCGAGCCATAATTTCGCTAGGCTATACTGCGCTTATCCCAATGACGCTAAATTTTGGTACTGAGATTCAATTGGTCCCATACAGTTTAATCAACCAAACTTAAGGGAATCATAAATATTTAAATATCGAAATATATTTTGTAACAAAAAATCAATATCAAAGTTAGGAAAAATAAAAACAGAGTCGCCATATCATTATTTCTAAACTATAGTAATGACAGAGATTAAGGATGAATGCATTTATAATCATTGGTAATTTGAGCATAAAATAGTACGGCTTTGCCACAAAAAACGCACACTATTGTATGATGTTCTTCTTTACGTTAATATGCCATGTCTGAAGACAGGGCGTGGGAAGGAAAAGCTGAACCTGGGGTGAAGTCTAAATATGGAGTCTCCTGTTTCCAACAATGATTGATATGTAATATAAGTATTTATTCAAATAATTTGCGTAATTGATCATTTTGGCGCCCCCTCTGATGTTGATGCCCGGGGCGTCTGTCCCCCATTCAAACTCCCCCCCCCCCCCCTTTTGACACGGCCTGTCTGACAGCAGCAATCCACTGTCTATTCGACAGGTCGGGTCAGACAGTTCAGAGTTCACGCTGGACACAGGCGCAAAATATGCGCAGTACGACACGCTCAGTGCCAACCCTCGCTTCAACGGTGGACTGGACAGCCCTGTCCAGCAGCCAGAGCAGCAGCAACAGACGCAGCACCAGGACGAGAGCAACCGCAGCAGCCCTGTCTCTGTGGGGACCTCATCTATAGGTACGTGTTGGTCAGTTAACGCCACCCATAGCTACGTCTTGGCCAGTTAACATCCGAGTGCAAGCTGGTCAGGTTTTTGTCCCATTATAATTATTGTTTCCAAGTTGTAATTAACAAGTCTTCATTTTTTATTTTATTTTTTTGGTGTCCCCGTTTCTAAGTTATACATATTATGTGGTACGAATTTTCTTTCCCTTTCCATCTGTTGACAAACATAATTACAATAGTTGCCCCTTTCAGAATAGCGATTGTGTTTTTTTAAAGGTTGCACACTTCTAGAGTACAGAATATAAAGCCATGTTTACCTTAGAGGGCTTTCCTTAAGCAAAAAACTTATTCTGGAAGTTTCTACCATCAAAAAAAAAAAAAAACTTGGAGGGCAGAGTGGTCATTTTTTTGTTTTTTTGTTTTTTTTTTTTTTTTTTTTTTCAATATTATTTTTTTAATTTGCCTTTTTTTTTTTTTTTTTTTTTTTTTTTTTTCATTCCTGACTTTCGAAAATAACAGCGGCATTAATCCGCACTAAAAATCTGTGGACCCAAAGAATTTGTAGATCTTTAAATGGTAGACTCACGTGTGGATAGCTTAACAAAGTCTGTCAATCTCAGCCTGTCAGTCAAGGGGGGTTTGGATGAGCGTTTATCTAAAAATTTGCTATAAAATACCAGCATTTGTCTATAAGTAAGGTTGTATTTTATTTTGTAAATTTGAACAGCCCTGGCCTTGAACATGGTAAAATGTCATCTGTCCGTTTAAACGGCCACATTAATTAAGATTGAGGTAAGATGTCATTGGGCACATTTGAACATCCCCTGTCATCAAGAGACATGAAAGATGTCATGTGTCAGTTTCAAAAGCCCCTGTCATTAAACTGATGTTAAGATTGTTAACTTAAACATCCCCTGTCATTGAGATTGCCAATGCCACTCGTGCCAGCTGTATGGCATTATTGATTCCTCTGCACCGAGGAAAATTTCAAAAATGCTTTCAAGTGGCCGCGGCCCGAGTTTATGATCAGTAATGAGATAGAGAAATGGGAAGAGACAAATAGAGCTGCAAGGAAGTTAGAGATGGAGAGTGTTATGAAGAGAGAGGGAGAGAGATATAGAGAGAGATAAGGACAGAGACGAGAGAGGGGGGAAGAGCGAAAGAGAGAGTATAGAAGATGTAGAGAGGGGGAGGGAGATGGGAAGAGACAGAGTAAAGAGAGAGGGAAAGAGAGAGAGAGAAAGAGAGAGGGGAGAAAGAGAAGGAAAGAGAGGGGAAAAGAAAGGGTGAAAGAGAGGGGGAAAGATAGAGAAGTAGGGGGCCTGGGTAAGTGAAAAGGAGAGAAGCAGAGGGATAAAAGGAGAGAAATTGAGAGAAGAAAAAAGAGTCAAAGGGGGAGTATGATTTGAATGAGGTCGGGAGGGAATGAAAGAGAACAGTAGGATAAGGGGTAGTGAGAAAAACTGTGGGGTTTTTTTTTTTTGGGAGGGGGGGGGGTAGAAAATAACGACCACGAAGATGAGATAGGGGGGGGTATCTGGAAAGATAAGAATATGGAATGTAGAAAGAAAAAGATATCAAGGTCGGGAGGGAATGAAAGAGAACAGTAGGATAAGGGGTAGTGAGAAAAACTGTGGGGTTTTTTTTTTTTGGGAGGGGGGGGGGGAGAAAATAACGACCACGAAGATGAGATAGGGAGAGGTATCTGGAAAGATAAGAATATGGAATGTAGAAAGAAAAAGATATCAAGGGAAAGATATATTTTGATGTATAAACAGAAATAGAAGAATAAAGAGCAGTTAGAATAAAACTGAGAGACAGGAGTGTGAAAGGCAAACGACCAGGAGGAAAGAGCTGCGAGAGAGACAGGGAGAGAGGGGGGAGATGTTAGAAATAGAGGTGATTGAACTTGGAAAAAGAAAGATACAGAGCAAATAGAAATATAATGCAATAATGCATGCTGGGGAGATGAAATAATGTTAAAGATTGATTTTGGGAGGGGGGGGGGAGAATTATTTTAGTGCAATACAATTATCTTTATACACCCCGAGGCGTAATCCTACGTCTGTGTGTCTTAGGAATGAATTCTCTCCCTTCCCACACGCCCAGGCTACGCCATTGCCATCGGAAGTAAAGGAGTGTTTGCGGAGGTCATATACCTAGAAGGAGGTCAGGGGAGTACCCGACATATTCATTGTAACATCAAGTTAAAGCTGACGTCACAGCCCTGTCTCATCCGACCAGGGTGTTTGAGTCGTCGGGTCTAGTTTCTTTGGTTGAAGTCGAGGGACGAAAAGTGGTCAGAAAATCAATTTTAATTATGAATCATACTATCTCAAAAATGGCCACTGAATACAATATATGAAGATGCCCAGAGAACAGTCTTTGGAATTAAGATGGCATAACCGGAAGCCTGCGTCACTATTCAGGCAGCTGAATCTGATTTCTAGTCGAACTAAAGACATACTTTAAAAAAAAAAAAAACTTATAATTGGGGAAATATATTATGGATGACGTTAAGAAATCAAATTTTTCAGACGCTTACGGCATTTAACGGAATTTCTAGGAACTCTCGACCCAATCATCGACTCCAATACTCGGAATCCGACACCCATCTGTCATTGCCGTGACTGTAGTAGTGATAATACAACTTTTTTCTCCCCTGTTTAATTTTGTTCTTTTAAACGGAACTGTCGCCCTGCTATGTTGGGATAAAGCAATTTAAACAAACTTTTCCTCAATTTTAAATCAATAGAAATTGAGGTTTATATTCCATGTTATTATGATGTTGCGACGGTTTGCGTTCACGGAAGCTTTTGTTCTGATGTTACTTTGAAGATTTAGCATAAGTTTTATAAAAGGGGGTTACCCCTCTTCTTTATGTTCAAATTCCTCTCTCCCTGTCATTGTTACATATCTCGGGGGCATGAGGTTAGCTATTCTGATTTCTTATCATTGCTTTATTTTACTTTTTAACAAGCACTGTATGGTTTTTATGTAGGCCTAAACGTAAATTATTTTTAAGAATTATTATTTTTTTTTTTTTATAAATAAATATTTATTAAAGCTATTTCGGGTAACACGCGGAATATTTATCAATCAGATGGAGCTGTTTCTTATAATAGTTTATGAGACATAACTGATATCAGTTTACTTCGTTGGAATTATATAGGCCTACATGGAAAGTTTCTTTACTCCTATGGCTGCTTAGAGGAAATGAACATCTGAATGATTACGGGAAACGCTAAACGCTATGACAATAAACACAACCAAAATAAATGACGGACTCTAGCCACCCTATATTCTATGCTCGACTAATTGTGTCCTTGTACAAACCCTCTATATCTGGAAATTCCGTTTCTGACTTTACAAATTTTTTTTTTTCAGCATCTAATAGTCCAAACTTGATATCTTACAATATTTAATCAAATAATCTCATCGCACCGTTAAACAGATTAAATTTCAAAAAACTCTCGAAGCCATTTCTGGTTAAACTAATTTTAATATTGTTTTCTTTCGCTGCATTGGTGTATTTATGGTTTGATGTATACGAATTAAGTAGTTTCAATGGATTCACCGTGTTTGTGTTAAAGCTCGACACATGCTGACATCAATGACATCATTTTAAGCTTTCCTCTCTGCAAAACATGTATCTCCATTTATTCATTGCGGCATGCTCATTATGCTGGCTGGGAGCGCTCATTGACTATGTAACTGAATTTGTTCTTTTTTTCTGTTTTTTTTTTTTTTTTTTTTTTTTTTTTTTTTTTTTTTTAAAAAACCTTTTTAAAATTGAAATTCGGGGAATGGGGGTTGTTGGGGTTGGGCTAAATTTTTTAAAAACAACCCATATAAGTAAACC
>CAXITT010000200.1:999298-1029707 GCA_964033795.1 Lymnaea stagnalis
TTTTTTTTCCCCCCATTTTTAGTTGCTCTTTTGTTGCTCGCTTTGTAAGCTGAAAGCTAATCGTGTAGCTCTCCATATGAAAGAGGTAAAATAGCCAAGAAAATGCCAAGAATAAAGTTCATAGGGAGGATTATTGATTTTCAAGCAGAAGTTAGTGTGGCGGCATTCAAGACCTTGCAGGATATTAAAGAGATACTTTTGATGTCTGTTTTGAAATTTTTAACGATGATGGGGTTTGATGTTTGGGGGGGGGGCAGTTGAGCTGGTGCTGGAGAAATAGGAGGGGGAAGACAAGGAGGAAATGGGGAAGCAATTGGTGAGTTGGTGATGGTGTTGCTAGAGGGGGAATCAAGAGTGTGTATTGAGGGAAAGTTAGGGGAGGGGAGAGTAGTAGGGAGGGGAGATTTGTGGGGTGGGGAGAGTATGGACCGTCATGGTGGCTGAGATGTTGGGAAGGGGGAAAATAGCTGGTGGTGGTGATAATATACCAGAGGGAAAGGGTGAGGTGGTTGTGATGAAGCCGTGAGTGTCGCCGTGACATTTTCCGTGAGAGTTCCCGTGACAATATCATGATAATTGTCGTGACAATTGCCGTGAGCTTTGCCTTGACTGTTTCCGTGACAGTCGCCATGAGAGTTGCGTGAGTGATTCGTATGCTCGCGTTTGATAAAACCAACATTAAAATGGATTAATAAATCTCTGAAAAGAAAGGTTGATAATAAATGTAGATCAATGATTTAAACCTCTAAATGGCCGGCTTCATCATGTCTATGTACGTTAGTTGGATTTTTAGGCTGTCAGTATGGGTTGGTGGGAGTGACAATGAAGGTATTCTATGCCATCGTTATGAAATCACCTTCAATAACTCCTTACAAGAGTCTTGTGTCCAACATGAATAGATATAATTCACAGTGTCTTGGACAGTATACAGGTATGTCCACCATTTTGTTGGACAGACTACACAGGTGTGTTCACCATTCCTGATATAAATCTCTTTGTCTCGGCAGACCATAAAGAACACAACAGACCCAGTGTTCAAGGAGAGGTTCCTCTTCACGGTAGAGCCAGAGCAACTCATGGGGAAGTCGCTGCAGTTGCAAGTCTTCTCAGTGGATAAATACGCTCGGCAGAAGGTCATCGGCGAGGCTGATGTCAGGATAGGTGACGTTGACTTGAACATGCCCATAAAAATGTGGTTCAATTTACGAGACATAGATGAGGTTAGTGGTTATTGCGTCTCGGAGTTATCATATTCATTGAGTTACATATTTTACATACACAAATGGGTTTCTTTGGGTAATCCCACATTTAAAGTTTAATAACAGAGTTTGAGA
Organism: Lymnaea stagnalis; assembly: GCA_964033795.1. Taxonomy (NCBI): domain Eukaryota; kingdom Metazoa; phylum Mollusca; class Gastropoda; family Lymnaeidae; genus Lymnaea; species Lymnaea stagnalis. The sequence goes on from CAXITT010000200.1 coordinate 1,000,633, forward strand.
TATTTCAACACCCCCGCCCCTCACCTCCTCACCCAATTTTTTAAAAATTATTTGAGTAATAATTTATATTTTCTTATGGAAGCTAACAATTGAACAACATCAAAATGTAGGTTGAGATGTCGTGCACACAGTACATTAGCATACAAATGGTTAGTTTCATAATATGTTTAAAAATAGCTTGACATATCGGTGAGTAAGGCAAGTGGATCATGGAGATATACATCCATTTTGTTTTTCTAGAAACCAACAGAGTATGGAGACATTTTGTTTTCATTGAGCTACTTACCAACGGCTGAGAGACTTACAGTTGTGATTGTCAAGGCAAGGAGTCTGCGGTGGAAAGATGGTAAAGATTCTGGAGGTATGCATGCTGTTAAACCCAAGAAAGCTAGAAAAGTGTTTAATTATCCTAAATTGGGTCTTTTGAAATAAACAAAGTCAGATTTCATTTGATTGTCTTGCGTTATAATTCAAGCTGCTATACATAGGGTTCATAATATTTCATTTACACAGCTTGAAAACAGTCTCTACTATATTTCCATTTTGAAATATGCTGTGTTAAACACTGTTTAACCAGCAACAAAGCCACAGGAAATTCAAAGTTTATTCGTCTGACATAAAGGAAATCCATTTATGTGAATCTATAATCTAGATAATAATTCTAATTTAGAATTTGCGTTGATAACATGTTATTTTGATTTCTACTTTAATCTTATTTGTTCAATGAGCATAAATTCAATAAATAATTAAAAATTATTGTCACTATTCAAGTAATATTAACTGTACATGAACTCATTTAAACTATGAAATGTTTTCAAAAATTAATTTGTTTTTTTCTTGTCAAAAAGATCCTTTTGTCAAGGTTTACCTGATGCAGAATGGAAAGAAGATAAGCAAAAAGAAAACAACTGTTAAAAGAGGAGAAAAGAACCCAATATTTAATGAAGCCATGATATTTTCTGTACCATCTTCAGCTTTGCCTGTAAGTTTCAAAATCTTTATACAATTCTAACAGTTCACTGTTTATTTAGATTTTAAATGTATTTATTATCAGGGCTGAAGATTCAGATTTGTAGAATCTTACAATTTTTGTAAGGTATGGATATTTACAGTCTTAGATAGTATATATTTAAAACTATTTTAAAAAATTAGATAAAAAGAGATCAAGCTATCTTAATTGTTTAGATTATTTTGTATAGACTTCTTATGCATTAGGGCTATTTTCAGGTTGAGTCAAGTAAATTGTTTTACATTAATTGTTATTTTGCAATATAATTTTAATTTAATCATGAGTTGTTTTTTATCTTTAAAAATGAACTTTTTCTTGATGTTATAACTCAGTTAAAACATCCATACTGACCTCTTTGTAAAATAACATATTAAAACATTTTTGTGCATGATTTTTTTTTCAGACTGTTCAGCTCCGCATAACTGTCGCAGAGTATCAGTCTGAAAACAGGACACCATCTCTTGGTCATGTGATTGTGGGTGCTCACACCTCAGGCACAGAATCCACCCACTGGAACCAGATGATGGCCTCGTTACGTAAACCTGTTGCTATGTGGCACTTTTTGAGGAAGTAAACATCTTAAGTGTTCATTTTAAGAAAATGACTTGACCAATATGTAAAATATCAGATCATGTCAAGAGTAGAATTATATAAATGCACTTTAAAGAACTGGTCTACTGTGTTGAATGAATTTGAAAATGGTGATCATATTATTTCAATACAATAAATCACATTTTAAAATACATTTAGCAAAGTATGAAATTATTCAATTCCAGAAAATGTTTTATTTTGCTACCTTTGTATTTCATATTTTATTTTAATGGCTTAACTTAGTACAATCAAATACAGATACAATTGAACATTTTACCCTGTCAATTTTTCTGCATTCATATATTTTTAAACATTAAAATAATAATTTATGAAAAAAAAGAAGATATTTTAAACAATCTATTTTTGCATTTGTTTCAAATGTTTAATTATTGAAGATACTTGATCTGTTTATTACTTTCAGCCATAGTCAACAAACAAATAATTATAACACTTAAACGTTAGATTTTTTCCTATTGGTTTAGAGAATGAATTAATTATTAAATTATTTCATCACCTTTCAGCGTGTAAGAGTGACAAAATTTACTGGACATATTGATAAAAACTTAACTTTTTTCCTGGGCAAAGAAATATAGTGAAGCCATAATTAGTGGATTACATTTCAGAAAGTTTATTTTAAAATTATTATTGTTTTAATAAACTAAATTATGGTTTTTATAAAATATAGAAAAAATCTAATTTCCCAAAATTTCATGACTTTTAAAATATATATATTTTAATGAACTGCTAGGAGAACTTAACTAATTTTATTAAGAATGACTATTTGTTTGGGGGCACTGAGATGAGATATTTCAAATTTTTTGATGTGCCTGTTTGGCATAAAGTTGGCAGGTCAACATTTACAGTTGCCAATTAGGCTACTCAATAAGTTGATTTATCATTGTTTTTTTTATGTTTAATGTATGACAAAAACTTTCGATTTTTGTGTCCATAAAAAATAGGGTCCTTTAAAAAAATTCTTCAACAACCAATAAGATGGTTTGTTGTATTTTTCTGCTTAAGAGTTCAGCAGGAACTAAACATTTCTTATATCCAAGCATTATTTCTGTTTGTCAAATCTGGTTGTCAAAGTTTAAAGGAGCCGAGTCAAATATTTATTAGGAGTTAATTTTAAAATAGCAATAGTAATGCATGTTAAAATAAAGCTACTTCAAACAACATGCACTTGAGTTTTAAGACCATTTTATGAAATGTTTGCTATATCAATGAAGTGGCTTTCCCTTATTTAATTAAGCAATGCCTTGATTCTTTAATAACATACTTATCTCATTGTCAAAAGGTGTGGATTATTCAATTAAGATGAAAGATGGTGGCTATACGCATTATTCTTTTTTGTATCCCAATAATATCTATTTCCAGCTTCTATTTTATTTTGTGCAACCAGAATGAGATCATGAACAAGAAAGATTACCTGAGTAAACAAAGAGTAAAAAGTTGAAGTTTTAATGAGAATTGCAAAAGAAAGCAAATGAAAATTTAAAAAAACCAGTTGTACTAGGTTCTAAACTATATAAGTTATTATTTTATTTGATTATTAAAAGGTGACTTATACAACTGTAGGGAAAGGAAAAACGAAATATTTAAACCCTTTAATTTAAAAACAATAACCTGGAAGATTATTTGTACATATATATGCATTACTATTAAGGTGTAAATACAATGTATATTATACAAATTTTTAAATGTCATTTGTTTTGTGAGTCATGGATAATGGTGTCATCGCTGACTGAAAAGCTGGTTCTATCAAGTCTAGTGATTAATTATTAGATTAGACTAGAGGTAGTTCCACAAAAGTAAAAATGTAGCTCACATTTTTTAACAAATAATAAATATTTAAAAGGTGCATGTGCTCTACTATTGTAAGCACTTGGCTCACTTCTAAATGAACTGTTTATTTGAATATTCTAAATTTTGTATTAAATGTCACTGTAGCCTTTAACGGTTTATGTTCTGCTGCAAATGCAGATTTTATAAATATTTTTTTATTCCTGTCTGGTAATATATAACATCTCTTGCAGATTTCATGTACATGTTGTTTAAGTGAAATCACTGTTAATTTTCCCAGCATTCATCTTCTCCACCTGTTTATGTTACAAATATGACAAATCAGGGCACTGCAATCTGTGTGAAGTATTTCAAATCTACACTTTTAAGTACAACTGCTAAAGTAAAATATCTTATTTAGAAAACATCTCTAAAATGGCTACAATTTTTTATATATTTTGAATGTTGACCAGATAAAAGTAGCATTGCTAATACTAAAATTGTATTCATTTTTCTACTTTAATATTTCTGTCAATCAAATAATGACCAGAGGCATGGTTTGAAAAAGTTTTTTAAACTGAAAACATGATCTATAACACTAGTGCTTAGCAATTATAGTGGTGTTAAACATCCAGCAATTGAATACATCTTTTAGTTGCATTTGTTACCGAAAATGTTGCTTACCTCTGCTATAATTTTTTTTAAACAAACTTAAGGCCATTGATAACTCTGTGCTGATGTTGTATAAATTGTATTAATTGTTTCCCATATTGTTATATTTTGCTTTATCCATACCCTTGGATTTCTCCATTACTTAAAGATACAACATTATTTAAATTCAACATTTCAACTGCATTCTAAGGCTTTAATCCTTGTTCTTGAACTGCCCATTTATCCCCCCCCCCCTATTTCTCCCCCTCCCCAATCACCTTGTAGAACTGCCACAACATGTGCCCTTTTGAGAGAAACCAATAAATATCCTAAGTAGTGATGACATTTTAAGGACTTAATATGTGGTTTGCCCTTTTACTCTTCCTCCTCCTCAGAACCAACTACACTCTGGGGCTCAAAGTATATACAAACTTTATATAATATACAAAACATAAGTAGTATAAAGAACAAGTTTGGCAAGTTTGAAATATTTTAATAGCCATCAAGTTCCAATAAGTGCAAACTTGTTGAATCCAACATCTGAGGCAACACATAACTCTTGTAAGAAATTATTATTTAATTATGGTGAAGTCGACCTGATGTGAATCAAGGCCCCTCCCCTCACCCATTTGAGACCCACCAATATAAGAGCAATTAAAATAAGCATTTCTAGCAGTTGGGAATGGTTAACATTAGCATGCCTAACAAGATGTTCAACTTGGTTAACATGCCTAACAAGATGTTCATCTTGGTTAACATGCCTAACAAGATGTTCAACTTGGTTAACATGCCTAACAAGATGTTCAACTTGGTTAACATGCCTAACAAGATGTTCAACTTGGTTAACATGCCTAACAAGATGTTCAACTTGGTTAACATGCCTAACAAGATGTTCAACTTGGTTAACATGCCTAACAAGATGTTCAACTTGGTTAACATGCCTAACAAGATGTTCAACTTGGTTAACATGCCTAACAAGATGTTCAACTTGGTTAACATGCCTAACAAGATGTTCAACTTGGTTAACATGCCTAACAAGATGACAAAGCAATGACTCATTCAACCACCATGGATTAAATGGTGACGGAAAGTCTTTAACAAAACACCAAAGTTGGCAAATCTACTGATTTTATGTCCACTGTCCATGTTTTTAAAAGTCTTGAATCATGAGTTCTCAGAAGTTTTCTTTAATCAGAGGTTTGCAATGAAGATTTGGCTGCAGGTCATTTGTATTTACTTTTATTCACAGGTATTTTTAGATAATCACTACTCCTTCATTGTTTTATTTTCAAACCCTCACCTACTCTCAAAAAAGTTTAGTGCTACACCATCGGGAACCTCTTGTGCACCATCTGACAGAATTTTGTTTCTTCTTCAAATTGAAGTTAGAGCATTAATGGTTCTGATAATTTTGACTCCAACTACAAATGGATCTTAGAATTTATAAATTGCAACCAAAACATAGATAATAAATAAAGCAAATACTAAATAAGTTTGATACAATAATATTAACGCTTGAAGCTTTTAACTTTTGTGTTGCAACAAAACTTTAATAAAGTCCAAGTAAATCTCAAATTTATTATTTTTAATTGGTACAAATGATAACATTTGAAATGTTTATGTACTTTGTGACTTTTTTTTTAGACTACATTTGTTAGCATACATTTTTATTTAGTATCTAAGGAAAGTTTGGGTTAGATTACTGAAATTTTTCAAACTATTTTCAAAATTTTGTTTTTCAAAAGTTGCTGCAGTCTTGGTGCAACAACCACACAGCTCTTCATCCTCTCCCTCCCAGACCCTCCTGACAATGGTTGTGCATTGCCTCAGATTGCAATTGTTGTATTCCTTTTGAAATTATTTGTGTTTTAAGATTTTAATCTGAGTTATTCTAATTAAATAATTTATTGTAAGAAATAAACTATGTACCTTTTTTTTTTTTAAAAAAAAACAACAAATTATCAAATGATTCTTAAACAAGGGAAATATGTCAGTTCGCTACATTTTTTGTTTAATAAGTAGAAATTTAGTTTTCCACTTTAAAAAATATTTAAATTTTTTATTGTTGTATTTCTTTTTAAATTATTTGTTTTTTAAGATTTTAATCTGAGTTATTCTAATTAAATAATTTATTGTAAGAAATAAACTATGTTCCTTTTTTTTTTTTAAAAAAAAACAACAAATTATCAAATGATTCTGAAACAAGGGAAATATGTCAGTTCGCTACATTTTTTGTTTAATAAGTAGAAATTTAGTTTTCCACTTTAAAAAATATTTAAATTTTTTGCTCTATTTCACTATATTCTCTAATCTATTATATTATTAGACCTAATTCTTCTTATCAAAAGCTTCTTTAAGTAAATCATAAAAAATATTATATTTTCATGGAAAATGTATTGGATTTTGAATTTCTATGGCACAATAAAATTTCATTTTTTATCTGTTGCATCAACATAGCTTTGTTATTGTCAGACATAGAAGATTATATTTCTAAATATTTTCTAATGAAGAAGCATTCAGGGTCTTTTACTAAAACTCCAGTAATGGATGTTTTATTGAAAGTAATGCAGCATTATGTCATCTATTTGTAACCTACACATTGAGAGTAGGTTGAGAGCATTGCAATGCCTTGATATATCTACATACATTCCTTAATTTTAAAATTTAAAGTATTTTTGTGAAACAGAATAACTTTATCAAAAAAAAAAAAAAAAAACTTACACAATTAAAGAAAACGTTTTTAATTGCAGATGATTTTAAATGTTTTTAAAGAATCACAATAAAAAATAAAAAACCAGTTCAAACTATAACAATATCTCCGGCCTAATGTGTTATACCTTTAATGCTAAGGGGAAATCATCATTTATTTTTTTGTTCTTCTTTATCATCTTTGTCTTCTGAACTCCCAGTCGAGCACAGCTAACACTTTCTTTCCAAGCCTTCAGGTCTCTTGCTGTCTTCTCTTAAACTCTTTCCAATTTTCCATTCTTACATCCTTGACCTCACTTCACCATGTGTTTTTTTGGTCATTCTCGACTTCTTGATTTGAAACTTGCCTCACTGCCCCTCAAAATACGTTGTACCTTCTCATCTCTGCTGCCACCTGATAAACTTTCTCATGCATTGTGCGTACATTCCAGTTGTCGACCTGGGTGAATTTCCTCAGCTAAAAGGAGGTAGTCTGCAACTCAGCTCCCTTCCGGGTTTGACTAGGTCGCATCTTAATTCCATTTTCAGGGCCTTCCTTCTCTGATGATGACGGGCGGGAATTTGAATGTGTTAATTTTGTAGCAGTTTTATTTTACTCTGATGAGTCGCCCAATGCAGGAAAACATGAAGGCCTGTTAACCTAGCTTTATTGCCAGCGTGCCCCATGCACCACGTCAATGTAGGCTCTTGGAATTTTTCTTACTTGGCACTTACCTTAAAAGCCTTTGTTAACTAGCCTACTTACTGTCTAATTTATAACATTCCAATAACAATGGAAAGCTATTGTATTAAATGTAGAATTATATCAATAAGAGAAGAGCATTGTTGGTTTAAAATTTACAACACTCTGTTAAGAAAGTAGCGCAGAGTATACTAAAATTTACTGCAATCCACACCGTTGTGAAACTTCAGTTTTAACTTTAAAGTTGGAGGTACAAGTCATAATATGTTTAATGATTGAACAAAAAGGTAATCCATATATTTGTTCTCTATTTTGTCTTGAATTTTACTTGCTATAATTCACACGTTTCATTTCTAAATTTTACAGTTCTCTTTGTAATTGAGATTTTTTGAAAAAGTTTTGTGATCATCTCATTGAATGAAAGTTGGCCTCCATGATTTGATGCGCCCTGCAATTATTTCTTACATAGAAACTATACTCCTCGTTACCTTTTTTCAAAGACAGACACTTGTACAGATGAATGGACGCAATCAAGACTTTCATGCCCTAGATTTAGATAAAGCTTAAAGAGGATACGAGTTTAAAGAAGATAGAACAAATCTACTTGCCAACAGCTGTTATGTTAAACATTGATACATTTTCTTTTTATTACATTAAACAAAGTCTCTATGTCATGAAACTCTAAATATAAAAAGAATTGGACATACACATCAGAAAAATTATATTTACACCCACTTATCTTCACTGATTTGTTTCGATGGCCAGGTTTGACATCAAGTACCACACAGCACCAATTTCACATTCACCATCCAGATCCAAGATGTGCATACAAATTAAATATTTACATGTAGATTACACAGAAGTCCACAATCTTTACATTGCATCGTCACCACCCTCCAACCCACACGTTATATACATGATATGGAGTTTGATGCAGTGCTCATGCCTTGATTTAAAACTATTTAGAAGATGGTCATATAATTTAAGCATTTCAAAAAAAAAAAATTCTGTTTTAAAAAGAATCTTCATTTTAACTAATTTTGTCCTTATCAATGACACTGTTTAAACACAAGAGGTGTCCGTGAAATTCCCAGGAAGCTGCTAGAAAAATCACAAATATACACTGAACCGTTATATTTTTTAAAATTTAAATATCTGAATTACAAAATGTAGATAGCAACTAAATTCTAAATCTCAAATAAGCACTTCCATATCAACTTGAGTGACTTGACCTAAAATGCACTTTGAAAATATAGAAATAAAATAATTGTTTCAGGAACATTGTTAAATAAAATACAACAAACAATGATGTCAACATCCATAGATAATCTCATTAAATCATAAGTGTTGGATATTTATCAGTTATCTGCAAGACAGTGGAGGAGAATCTACTTTACTCTTTCCAATGCAAATTATTACAACTATCAATGATAATAATATCATTACATGGACATATAACTACATTTTTAACTGCAGACAGTAAAATGAATGTAGATCTGCTACATACTTTAAGTGTCTTGGACTTGAAAAAAATTAATTTTCAGTTTTTTAAAAATAAGTAATTTTTTAAAAAATTTTTAGGAGAGGAGAGAGATGGAATTTTAGAAGTTGGAATCTGGTGCAGCCAAGGAGTTAAAGAGTTCAAGTGAGATTATTCATTTGGTATTATGAATATGGTTTAGCCTAGGATTTGAAGAGTTCAATTAAAATTATTAATTTAAATTTTTTAAAAATTAATTAAAAAGTAACAAAGGCGTTGTGAGGTTGTCTATGTTGCAATGATGATGAAAGCAGGTGCTTCATATATTATGTTATATCCTTTTGTTGGCAAAGGAAGAAGCACTAAGAATTCTAAATAATTTAAATACACCCCCCCCCCTCCTCCATCCACCCAGAGATAGAAGTTACATTGAAAAATTACTACCGGTATCACAAATATATTCCGAAATAATATTTACTTTGTAATAAGTGCATGGTAAAACTTATTCTTAAAATAAAATAAAAAACCTTCTAAGGAAGCTATTTAATAAGTACCTTAACATTCTCCTTAGATAGAGTGCTACATGAATTGTTACTGGAAGTTGTTAGAGTAAGAAGTCCTACTTATATTTCAGAGTTTAAATCATTTTTTTTAAATCCTAGACAATCTCAGCTCAAAGTCAAAGTCATTGTCTAGACAGCTGGTGCCATTTACTACAAGTTCACCAAAGTTGGGACTAAATACAGTCATTTATTTCATGTCACAAAAAAACGTCTGGATCTTAATAACTACCAATAATTCATTAAAAGGAGGGGCCTCTTGATGTCTTCTTTCTTGTTACAAAGCAATAATTATATATATAAGAATGAGCTATAAATGACATAATGCCAAAGAGCCGATACGATTTTTAAGTAAGTTCGGAATCCTAAAAAAAAAAAAAAAAAATAATAGTTATTTTTATTTTATTTTATGGAAATCAAATAAATTTAAATGCGCAAACGATATTTTAAATCCGCTTTTATTTTAGTAAAAGTTTAAGCATTATTATTATAAATTATAAATACATTTTAAGTAACAATTAAGGAACTATAATAAGCAGTTTAACCGAATTTAAAAGCTATGAAAAAAAAAATATCATAATAACATTATAACTAATAACTATGATCTAAGAATTACACTGTAATCACATTTATCGGGCAAACCCAAACACCAGTTGTTTTATTGCGTTTTTTAGTGCGCTGTTAATATTGCGAAATAAAATTAAAATTATTTTTTCTTAATAAATACGCAAATGGCGTCATAGCGCGAATCACCAATGTTAGCCAAAACTCTTAAGTTTCTTTGATTTAATAACCGCGCGTACAAAACTGATAAAGTATGTCCCCCCCTTCTCAAAAGTAATATTTATAAATTTAATTGATTGCTCTTTAAATTGTCAATAAAACACAAAAAAATTTAGCTTTGTATTTTAAACATTTAATAAGTTTTACTTTATTTAATTCCAAAAATATAATTTTATTAAATTTATAACGTTATAAAAACTTTACCTTTAAATATACTCCTAATAAAAAAATGCCTTTTAAATTTAAGGCAATCAGTGCAGCGCAACTCCATTGCCAAATAGTATTCACTAATCCACTTGTAACTCATACAAATAAGAACGAACCATATGAAGTGCAAAATATGTTAGTTTTGGGTATGAAAGGGACTACAATCCGGTGGAAGATTTTCTAATTTTATTTAAATCCGGGTTGGGGGGGGGGGGTTGTTCACGTTGCCCCAAGCAGCACAAGAAACGTCTCAAAATAAAGGAATGAATTTGATAAATAATTAACTTTCTTGGGTAGATTCATATCGGAGGTAGGACATAGGTTGTGTATATTTTCACATTAATGACAATAAATTTAAATCCTATGGTATTACATTTTTTGAAAAAAAAAGGATGTTACATTCTCTTTTTACAAATACGTGTTTTTTCATTTTTCCCCAGGCAGCACAAGATAGTCTTAAAATAAAGGAATGAATTTGATAAATAATTAATTTTCTTTAGTACATACATGTCGGAGGTAGGAAATAAAATGTGTCCACTTTTACGTGGATGACAATATAGTTAACTCTTATGGTATTACATTTGTGAAAAAGAGATGTTACATTTTTTTTACAAATAAACAGATGTTTACCAAATAAGAAAATTTCTAAAGGCGTTAACAAATCGTGGGTACATTTATATAAGTAAGCCCATGACGTCATCAAAAGGTGGGTACCTTTATATAAGTTTGCCCGTGAAGATCAAAACCCCATCATTTTACACACTGGAAAAATTAATTTTGAAAAATAGAAATGGGTTAATATTTACTTTAACAAAAATGAAAATATATTTTTGTTTTTACTTTGCAAAAAGTAACGAGGTGTGATAGTGTCTATGTTTATGAGATTAACAATTTAATTTTTTTTTTAAAAAGACATAAATGAGTGAAAAACGGTTGCGAGGATCATCTCTAGATAAAGAATTTTTTTATATAAGATTTTCTGTTAATGTATAATTTTAAAAAAACAAGGCAAAAGTGTTTTTACATTTTTGATGAAGATATAAATATATCAAATTCCTTAAAAATATTTATGTCATTTTATTGTTTTTTCTTGTCCAATTTTTAGAAAAAAAAGTAAATCAAGGGGATGAAAAGGGGTAAATCTAATTTATTTCTCTAGCGTAGAAATCGTCCCTCAATTAACTTCTTTAGTGACAAAAGTGATAATTTAGACTGGGTAATTTAAGGTCATGTTTAGATGAGAAAAAGTAATTTAGGGGTGTGAAAAGGAGTAGGGCAGGCGTATAATATATAGCAGATAAATACTTATAACAAATTAATGCTGTTTGAAACGTAAATATTATTACATAGATACTTCTTTTTAAAGTTAGGAATTGTGATGAGTTTTCGCAATAGCAGGTAGAAATGATCGCAATAGAACTAGATCTGCCGTTATTATCCCGATAACACCGGGTCATTTATTCTAATGTTAAATGTTGTAATAAAGACTTAACCCTTCAAAGCTCTAATATAATGCACGTCTTTTCAATCATGAGGAAAAGATAAGTGTGCATAACTACATCACATTTAATAAGGGAACAATAATCAAAATGATTTGATTTTATTATACAAGTCTTTCCGTTTTCAGTCAGCCTTGTAACACCTTTAGCGTGAGAAAGTTTTTGTTGACATGCTTAAGTACACAGATGCCTGGGATAATATAATGGTCTGGAGTAATTGTTTCCTATTTTTACTTTGTGGCGAGATATAAATATAGATTTGCATGGATTAGATCTGACTAAGAAAATACACATAGAGTAATAGAGAAGAGTCAACACACAGCTTGTACACCTAGAGAAAAGTTAACACATAGCTTGTACACCTAGAGAAAAGTTAAGACACAGCTTGTACAACTAGAGAAGAGTTAACACACAGCTTGTACACCTAGATTAAAGTTAACACACGGCTTGTACACCTAGAGAAGAGTTAACATACAGCTTGTACAACTAGAGAAAAGTTAACACACAGCTTGTACAACTAGAGAAGAGTTAACACACAGCTTGTACACCTAGATTTAAGTTAACACACGGGTTGTACACCTAGAGAAGAGTTAACATAAGCTTGTACACCTAGAGAAAAGTTAACACACAGCTTGTACAACTAGAGAAGAGTTAACACACAGCTTGTACACCTAGAGAAAAGTTAACACACAGCTTGTACAACTAGAGAAAAGTTAACACACAGCTTGTACACCTAGAGAAAAACTAACACACAGCTTGTACAACTAGAGAAAAGTTAACACACAGCTTGTACACCTAGAGAAAAGTTAACACACAGCTTGTACAACTAGAGTAAAGTTAACACACATCTTGTACACCTAGAGAAAAGTTAACACACAGCTTGTACAACTAGAGAAAAGTTAACACACAGCTTGTACACCTAGAGAAAAGTTAACACACAGCTTGTACAACTAGAGAAAAGTCAACACACAGCTTGTATAACTAGAGAAAAGTCAACACACAGCTTGTACAACTAGAGAAGAGTTAACACAAAGCTTGTACACCTAGATAAAAGATAACACAAAGCTTGTACAACTAGAGAAAAGATAACACAAAGCTTGTACAACTAGAGAAAAGATAACACAAAGCTTGTACAACTAGAGAAAAGATAACACAAAGCTTGTACAACTAGAGAAAAGATAACACACAGCTTGTATTAAATAGTTTAATTTTACATCACAAGGAAAAATAAATGCAATTATTCATTTTAAAATAACACAAGAACAGATCAATGCAAAAGAGTCCTGACAGTATATATATATATATTTGTTTTTTTATATACATATATCTGTTTATATGTAAGGTTCAGATCTTTATCTAGAATGTGAAGGACAAAAGCAAAGGTAACCTCATAGCTTAGCTCAAATTCAAAACATTCCATGTAAAATATAACCATGAAATGAAACCACAATATCTTTATATATCAAGAAACTTTGGTCGAGCCCTATCAAATTTTGCTATATCTGTTTGATGATAACTTGCTACGCAAGGTCAAGAGTGAATGAATGTATTCTTGCTTTTTTTTTTTTTTTTTTTTTTTTTTTTTTTTTTTTTTGACAACACGATCCAAATATAATAGAGAAGTCTTGCTTTTAGCATGTGATGCATTTAAAACTTTTCTCATTCACAGCTGAGACAGAACAAGTGCATTTTACATTAAGTCAAATAAATATGCTAATATTGTCCTATGTTATGATTAACAATTTTTGTCTATGCCTATATTTTACAACCTGTAATGGAGGGAAATTTTTTGTTGAGAAACAAATGTGCAGACAATAGTTGAATGTAATTTATATTTAAGTTCTGTTAACAATTAGGTGACACTTGGTTTTGAGACTTGTTCTCAATACACAAAGTATCCAAGTTATCATAACATTAATAGATAATCTCAAAATATGAAATAGAAAACATCATGAAGACTTACAAATGATAAAATAAGCCTTTTCAATTTAAATAAATTTGTGTGTCCAGTGGACATTTTTAAATTAATAAATCTACTTATGAACTAATGCAACTATTTTCAACTTATTTTATGTTATGGACATTCTATGGCATACTAATCAAGTATATTTAAAAATCAGCTATTTCATTTAAATGAATCTTGAAAGCAAATTATTATATTATATTAAATTTTACTTTGTAGATTGAATTTCAAGAAAACGTTTTTTTCATTGCTGAATATTCCTTTAAGTTTAAGATAAAATCTTGGGACGCCCCAGTGAACAATTGGTGACAAAATTGTTGAAAACTGCTGCACTGATAATAATAAATCAACTCAGTCCAGAGTGGTATTCTTAGACAACCAGCACTCAAGTGTCTTGACACAAGTCAATTATTCTCAGTTCAATTCTCACTGAACATAATTTCTTTTTAACAATGATAATACTAACATTAATAACATGTTTTTAAGTTAAGTTGGATTCAAAGCCAACCATGGTAACACTACTCAATATGTAAAAAAACAATAGGTAAAAAACACGCGTCTCCCTTAAACTTTTAATTTTGGAAAATCACGACCTAATTCACATAGTTGTAGCTATATGTTATCACTTTATTTTAACCCTTTCAGTGCTATTGAGATATATTTACCGCTCTTTAATCGCACATGGCCATCAATGCCTTTTAGTAAATTTTTTTCCAATTAAATTCTAGCCCTCATTCCAAACAGGTATGATTGATTTTTTGGGTCAGTTTTAACAACCATTAAATGAACTGTATGTTGTAGATGAACAGTAATGTTGATCATAACTTAATAACAATTCTAAATAACACTTTTGCTTGCACTGTTAAAGATAATGGTAAAACCCAACTATTAAAAAAATGAACAATTTAAAACTGTTCGCCAGCAACAAAATATTAAAATAATCATTCTGGGTTTATCCCTAGCTCCTAAAGGAAATAGAATGAATGAAAATCACTGTAAGTATAACTTTCTACATGAATACAACCTGTGTTTGTCAAAGTTAAAGCCCATCATTAAAAGACTTAGTGCAAAGGGAGGTAATCCTCCATTTACAAAGAAATAATACAGTGTAAAGCAATTTGCTAAAAATTTAACACTGGAAGAAATACATAAAATAATGCAAATAGCTTGAGGAAGAACACATAATAAAACTTTTTGAGCAACCTGGAAGAAAACAGTTAAATTAACTTTAACTCTCTTGAGTCTTTTTGGACTGTCGGTGCCAAGAAAACAGAGCCCCGTTCACAAGCAATGCACTTACTTTGCAAAGAAATTTATAAAAAATTTACTATTTACTTTGCAAATATAAAACTATATATATTTTTGGCATTGAATGAAATAATATGATCTTTATAAATCTCAAAATTTATGCAAATGAGGTAGCCAGATAAGCATAATTTATGTGTGCAATTAAGTTTACACTCAGGATAAACATGTCTTACTTTCAGAACTTTGTTGAGTTTTCAGATTGTTGAAGCCTAAATAAGTCCTAACAATCATTTGCATAAGATACAATGTGACAAACTGCATAAAATATTCCAGTGCATCTCCTTATGCCTTTTGGCATATTTCAGGGTCACACATTTTTCAAGCATATATAGGGGTCACTAGGTAAAAAAAAATTTTTTATATCAGACAGTGGGCAGAAGGATTTGCCTTTCGTCTTTTTCGCCATTCGACCCTGGGTCTATAGATCTGTCCAGCCGCCTCAAGAGGAGTTAATCAAATTTAAGACCATTTTAACAGAGCCACATCAGATAACAAAATATTAGAAATAAAACCAGGACAGTTATCAAAATGGTTGGGGGGAAGGAAAAATTTCTTCTCCTTTGTCTTAGTTATACTAAATGAAAAAATGGACATGGTGCTCTTAGTAAAACAAGGTTTACGACCCTGCTTTTATCAGTGCATGATAGTGTGAGGTAATATAGTTACAGCACCAGTAACATGTACTATAAGTCATCCCTTTGGCTTCAGCTATGGTGGTGCTAGTTTAGTACTCATACTACTCAGTCTTATCGTGTTAGCCTTGATACATATGTTTTAAAAATGCTCACTAACCCAATAAATCAAACAGTCCAATACTGGCACAGTATATTTTGATTTTCATAACCTTTCATAAATATAAAATTAAAAGTCATTACACAAAATATAATTGGGGGGATTTGATCTAAGAACCATGTTTCCATAACACCAAAAGATTTGTTTTTAAAATGATTCAGCAGTTGAAATCTCTTACAAATAATCAAATCCCAACATTTCAGGATTGCATAATATTGGAATCAATGATTTAGAATAAGATGCCTCATTTATGATATTATCATTTCACTTTCATAACTTTAGCTACAACAGATACCAAGATTTAAATTTGTGCATTTCTCCACCCAAATAAACTCTAAAAGTTCAAGAGTGTAACTGCCAAAAAGCCTTGTTAATTTACTACATTCGGCTTATTTAACCATTTAAACATTCAAGCCCAATTATGAAAACGAAATTATAGAAATTTAACACGCATTTAACATTCAAACAATGACAATTTTTTAAAATTTATACCAACAATTGTCCATTTAACATTGAGCAACACCTGGCTAAACTAATATTTTTTTCTTCTCCAGTTAACATTGAAAAATAAAAATATATGCAGACACAGACAAGCAATATCAGTGACAATCATTTCTTTTCTTCTCATACTCAGCAATATTCTGTGAAAATACTTTTGTTCCCATATTTCAATGTGTGATTAAAAATTCTTATTGAGCATAATCGTTTCATTTACGAGAGACACATTTTATTTTGAAATCTGGAGGATAGGGGATTAAACCTCTTTTCCTCTGAACAGACGGCAGCACACCAGGGACTTCAGGGTGAAGTTCAAAACTGACAATGAGATGCGCTAAGAATGTTGATAAGATGATCTCTGCGATAATGGAACCTGGACAGCTCCTGATGCCTGAAATACATTTTTTTAATGTTTTCACATGATTTTCTAAACATAAAGTGAGATATACATCTAAATAATTTATAGACATTCATTTCCTAATTAATAATAAACCTGATCATTTCAAAAAGTATCATTACACCACTGTCAATAGAATACTTAAAAACTTTTCCATTACTCTAGTAAGCAATTCAACTGTTACCATTGCTATTATCAATCCGTTATAAATACTAACTTATACAAATTTCTTAAGGCATCAAACACTAAATATAATGGTTGTTTTTCCTTAATGTTGGTTATGAAATCATGCCATCTGTCAATGACATGGTTCTAATACAATTACTAGAACATTTATGTTTTTCAAATGGAAAAGGTAAATTTCATTCACAGACATCAACGACTTACCTAGGAAAAATGGAATAAACTCATGAGGTAATAACAGCTTGCCATCGGAGTTAATAAACCTGTCAGGTCTGAAGACATGCGGATCCCCCCAGATATCTTCATCCATCATGAGTGAGTCAAGGTTTGGCAAGATGACAGCATCGCCAGGAATTCTACAGCAGAAAACATCTACATTAAACTTACTGATACAAAAACTGCCTGAATAATTAAAAACAGAAATCTGAAAATCTGTCTCTAAGAGATTTAAAAATAATGAATCAAATAATATTTTAACAACACACACATAATCGAAGAAACATAAACAGATAAACCAATGGTACAACATGTGGATGATAAAGCTTGGCACCAGTGGTGTCGCAGGAGTTGCCGGAATGTTTCATTGTACCAAAGTTATAGGCCTACGGGACTCCATCCCTGGGTTTGAATTCAGAGTTTCCTTCTCTTAGATGAGTTTCCATCCAGGGTTAACAAGTCCCATCCTCCCGGGGTGCTGGTGATGGTTTTGCTTGACTGGGATTTGGTAGGAATTGAACTCCAGACCATCAACTTGAGATTTGCTCAGTGAAGACCACTTGGCCACCCAGCACCCATTTGTAATTATATGTGAACAATTAAAGCACAGTTTTCCAGTTGACATTAAGAAATGCAAGAATAAATTGTTTTTTTTACAAATATTGCATGTGGTTACGTAAAGAATGCCATTTGGTCCTACCTGTATCCTTTAAGAAATTTCTCTTTAGCTACAGCATGAGCCATGGATATTGGACATATGTTAGCACAACGCTGAACTTCATGAATGAATGCCTTGAAGTATGTAGGTAGTTCAGACTTTAATTTGAGTCCATCTTCTCCTGGCTCAGCACTGATTTCTGCAATAACACAAAAAAAAGTTACTTAGCCCATTTGAAAGAGACACTTAGCTTTTGCTTAGTCCCAGAAATATTTGAATGTTATTATCACCATGAACATTTAAAATTTGGTCATAATCAATACTTTGAAATTTAACATTGTGCTGCTAGAATTAAAAAGGACTTTGAGACCTATAAATTAAAAAAGTAAGGTAAGTAAACGTTCATAAGTCAATACCTGATTGTGCAAGTGTATTATCAAGATGTTCACGAACTTTTTCAGCAACTGAGGGATTTCTTATAAGAAAGACCAGTGCCCAGTAAAGGGTTGCCCCTGTGGTAACAGTTCCATGCCATAATAAGTCGTATAGTACAGCCTGGCAACTTCTCTCTAAAAGATTAAATCACATTGTATTATCCACCTGTTCTAAGATCACCAACCCTCCATCATTACACAGTATTCAAACTGTTATTCCGAAAAATTTTAAAACGTTATTATGCCTTTAAGCTTAGGGTGCTTATAATGTCCATCAATCATTAGGGTTAGGAGATGCATAAATTAAATGCACATATGAAATGCAAGAAATTATTTTAAATAACAGACTATGAAAGATAATGGATCTAACCAGAAATATATTGTAGTGATCAAATAAAATAAATGAGATTAAATAGTTCAGAAACACAACAGACATACAACCTAGCATTTAGTATAAAAATACATTAACATTTTTCTGTTTAATTAAACAAAGCTGAAGTCAAAGAAATGGTTACAATCTGTAGCTTATGGATCAGATAAATTCATAATATATGATTTTGCAATGGACATTAATTTAAACAAGATTAAAATATTGTTAGTTAAAGTTTGGTTTTTAAATATTTTTGTAAAATTTGGTTTTTAAATATTTTTGTAAAAACCAATATTAATTAAGATAAAAATCTTATTAACCTCTTCATTACCGATGACGTCGACGCGACGTCACTGTGACGCGACGACACGGTCACACACTTTCAATTACCAAGGACATCACATCGTCATCATAACAGAAATTTAAGAACTTTTCTGAAATACCAAAGGACGTCACGTCGACGTCAAATTTCAATGCTATATATTTCCTTATTCGTTAATCTATAGTGAAGTTAAAAAGCGAATCAGATAGAGAATGAAATATACAGAAAATTTCATCTTTTAAGTTTTTTGTTGCAGAGTCAGCAAAAATCGATGCCCAAGACCCTGCAGTAATGAAGTGGTTAAAAAATTTAAATGAGCATTACGGTACACATTTTTGGAATGTCATTAAAGGTACCTCATTAAAGATATATTTGAGTTTTGAATAACATTTGAAGTCTGCTTTTGATAAAATTTAGCCAGATCAAGTCCCAGCTCTATGTGTGTACAGAAACCTTCCTCACCTTCAACTGTTGTCTTTTCTACACCTTTGTATGCCTTCATCTCCCTCAGGTAAACATCTAGGAAATCTACTATGTTATCATCAGCATACTCTGACTTGTGCTCCTCAAAAACTGGGTTGATGACCTTTTGGTGGAGCTCGGTCATATTTATGCGCAGGAATTTCACATCAAAGAAATCACCCATTAGAAACTTTTGGAATGGAAAAAAGTTTGGGAACTTGCTGTCTGAGAACAAATCAAGGTTTTCCTTGTAACGAGCAATGGCCTTTTCCATGCGAACGTCCTTGTAATCCAACCGTCGCGAAAAAATAACCGAAGAGATTGCATTGAATACAGCTGAGTGCAGAAGAACCTAAAAGTTGAATTAGAACAATGCAGTTATTAATGGAGAGAAAAATAATTTTGTAAAACAAGACTAAAACAAGAACTCACAGTTTTGCCATTTAACTTACAGCATCTGGAACTTAAAATAAATACTTACATTAGCATCAAACGGCTTCCCCTCTTCCTGCTGCAATGCTTTTATGAGATGTGCAGCCTCTTTGTTAACAAGCAGGCTGACATTAGGACTGACATGCTGGATTCCTGCATCTGTCACAGATCTTTGTTCTCTCCATTCTTTCCCAGAGTTGCAGATGACACCTTGTGTTAAAAAGATAAAGTTTATTTGATTAAGTGGTAAATTTGTTTTATTTTGTAGAAATTTCCTTTCCATACCTTTCTAATTTCCCTACTACTGACAACTAACTCAATGTTTTTTAAACTGGTTTGCTGCAGCTTGCTTACAATAGCATACAAGAGTATTGCTTTGTAAAAATATGATATAAATTACATGTAAAACAATTAAGAGGTTTCTACATTATATGATCTCATCTCTATATCAATAAAAATAAATAGGCATTAAGTTTATACCATTAATGATTTAATGGATATTATTATAAGTGTACAAGAAGATAAATGTCTTAGAAAATTTAAGAAAATGTAATGAGGTTTATTTTAAGAAGCGCTGAAAATCAGTTAAAAGCCATATTTTATTGTTCCCTAATGATATAGAACATTTTAAAATTGAATTCATTCTAAAATTTAAGGCCTTCCAAGCATAAACAAATATCAGCATAAAATTACTTATATAACTAATGATGATATTTGTGAGAAAATAAAATTACCAAAATGAAAGAGATCACAAATCCGTGTGCTGGGCCTCCAGTGAAACTCATCACCCCTTGTCATAAAAGCTTCCTTGATGGCAGCTAGTCCATTGACAACAATCACCAGCTGAGCATCAATGTAAACACTAAACACTTCCCCTAGTTCATTACGTAATCGGCGTAACGTCAATATGGGGTCACCTCTCAACAAAGGTCTATGGCCAATAATAGGAAATATGAACCATGGATTTGGTGGTATATCATAAGGACGCCTGATAGACAGCCACAGCAGCAATGAGGTAATTGAGAAAATAGCAGAAAAATTTGGATGATTGTAGACCTGCTCAATCAGGAAATGCACTGCTATGTAGACTGACATGATTATAGTGCTGGAGATGTAGTCCTGTTAAACAGTTCTCATATGTAGGAAGGTTTTTAATGTTTAGATTGAACATTTGTTGCTTTCTTTTTTCATAATTAATAATTCCTCAGGTGACTAAATCTTGATCTGAAATATAAATTTTCAAATAGGTTATTCCCATTCCTTAGAGTAATAATTAAAAGGTTTCAAGAATTGAAGTAATAAAACATGTGACAGTGTATCAGCTTTCAAAAGGCACCTGGTTTGACAGAGACAGTCCTAACACTCAGTCTTAACGGCTAAAGCAGTTGAGATTTATATAAAATAAGGATTAGGGCCATTATACATGGATCGTGTTATAGAACAGTAAGAATCATCATGAATAATGATTAATGTGTAGTTACATATGGAACAAAAATACTAGGATTTGTACCCAGATTTGGTAAATAGAAGTCCAAAATTTAAAAATTTCAGATTCTGTACCATATGCTGCTGAAAATGTCTAATATCAAAATGTATACCCAGTCGTCCCAGTTGATCCTTTTCCTAGTATTTTAGTATTAGTATTAGTATGAATTCACTTAGAAAGTGGCCTAGAATATAACACACAAAAAATTTTACATCTATATTCTAGGGCTAGTTTTTTTAAAGTGAAAGAGCGGTAAATTCAGAGAACGCAGTCCGTGTTTACTTTCATGCGCGCACTTTTATGTCTTAAATCGATCCCTATGCCTAACCTGAACCCTAAATCGATCCCTATGCCTAACCCGAAATCTATCCCTAAGCCTAACCCGAACCCTAAATCAATCCCTATGCCTAACCTTAACAAAGTCAACGTGGGCCGCTAAATCTGAAACAGCGGAAAGAGCTAATGTTGAACTAGTTATAGACTAAAGATAAAATCACAAAGTCAAGTGAAAGCTGATACTGGCGGCGATAGTCAGACAGATTAAAAATTCACACGATATAGCTCAGTTAGTATTAGAATTGAATTAGTAATTGAAGACCCTAGTAACGTGTCAAAATCATTCTAACTTTAAAAATGTGACCTTTTCTTATCCGGCCAGTTTTGCCTTGGCTTTAGTCACTTTACTGTAGACGAATGACCAAAGACTAAAACGGCAAAGGACTTAGCGATTACTTTAAAAAGAAGGTAAAACAGGAATAGTGATTGCATATAATAAAGAAATTCGTACACATTATTGTGTTTGCATACATCACTGCCTAAACACTTCAGTTTTGTGTAATTTTATACATGAACATGGTAAGTATTAATGCATTGTTAATTTAACCGGTTTGTTATGGTTTCAGTGGCGGCAGCCATGATTGATATATTATTAGACTATACGTATTGGTTTATGAAAAATTTGAATTTCACTGACGACACAATTAGTCATTAAATAAAAACTAAAACAAAAACGTGGATGAAAATTTTAGAACATTCCATTTATACCGAACAAGTTAAGCTCCGAGGGGGTCCTTCGGCATCAAAAAATTATGGCTATGGACCCCTTTCGACAATTTTATCAATCTAAAAACTTAATGACAAATAGTCAATACTAAATTCTAAAATGTATCATTCTTTTCTAAAAACTATCAAAATATTGAATTATGTCGACTGAAATGACTGAATTATTGACAATGAAAAGTATTTTTGCTTATTTTCTTTTTGTTTAGTCAATTTAGAGACGGGACCATTTAGCTGTACAGCTTCTTTGCTTTCTCATAATTTTCAATTCTCCAAAAAAAATAATTTGTTAAATTGTTAAATCAAGTTACTGTAAAATGGAAAATTCTACACTTCCCCTACACCCACCTACCTCAGACACAACTCCAGCATGTTGTTGTTGATCTATATAATTAATAATATACAATATTAATTTACTATAATACAACATTAATGTACAAAAATACAATATTAATTTACAACATACAAATTATAGATTAGAGCAGAGTGAAAAATCTAGCCTGGAACTACAATATCCCCAGAAGAGAAGTATTTGACTTCGTCAAGTCTTGTTTTAGTCTTAGTTAATTTAGTAAACCTAACATTTTGAATTTTGCGCTTTTTATGTATATTTAAAATACATAAACAATTTTTTTTTGTCTGTGCATTAAGTGATTGATAAGTCAATGCAAAACATTTTTAAAAAATGTTTTTTTTTTCATATAGGATAGGCTAAATACTTATAATTAATTATCGAAACATATAATGTTCCGAGTCCAAGGGAGATAGTCGTACCATTACCAATATCAAGCAAGAAAAATTTAAGTTAATTGTTATTTCTCTTGGAACGCTGCTATGAACGAGGGCGGAACCAAAATCAAATCATTGTCTTTTTGGAGGGCGGTGAGGAGTCAGGGGTGTAGGTCAATTCTTTCATTTTGTGTGTGTGGTGGGGGGGGGTGTCCAACATGAGCACTCATAAAAATAATATATAATATATACACATATATATATATATATATATATATATATATATATATATATACACGTACATATATGCGTATCCGCTCATTACCGAGACATGTGGTCCACAGTTACATATACATGTATAAGAAAGAGCCAATGGGGATGCCTTACGCTCGTATACTAAAAACAATGATAGTGAATTTTGTATTAGTTTACGGATTCATTTTTGCGCCTACTTGATTATAGTATTGCGCTAATCTACACAGAGAAAAGCTATGCATTTTTATTATTTATAACAAATTACAATAATTTATGTATTTAAACTACTTCATAGGAAAATATTTTTTTGGGTAAAATTGCGTAAACGTGCTTACTGTCACAAAAAGGCATTTAATTTCTATTGCCCTACTGTTGCCCGGGTGACTAGAATGAGTTTATGCGGTGCGACTTTTAATAGGATTCGGGCTGAATAGCTAAATTATGCAGTTGGAAAATTCTTTATTTTATGAAAAAAAAATGTGATAGCAAGTATTGAAGGAGTATTTGATTCCAAGTTTTGTTTTGACTTCTTTATTGTTTTCACCGTGCTACGTGCGAGAATCGTCTTAGCCCATGGGCCTCAAGGCGCCACAGCCCGGGCGTACTACAATCACTGTCTATGGACAATGAAGAGACAGCTATGTGTCCTTATGTTGGCTGTACCCAATGCCCTAAACGCCTTGTCCGACTAAGTATCATGCCAAGGAGACTATTAGAGTGCAAAGACATCATGAATCATAATGTTGAAAGTCATAATGGTATTGGTGGATTTACTCTTCGACCTTAATGAAACGACGCCTTTTGCGTAACAGATTCTAAAGGGGGAGGGGGGCATACAAAATCAAAGCATTGAAAGTATAATTAAAATATAAATATTATCGTACTTGGGCTAATAATAAACTATAACTACACAAAATTGCATAAAATCACAATGGCTGCATTTAAAGTTAAATTAATTCACTAAATATTAAAAATGATTAGTAATTAATAGTAAAATTAAATTATACTTTGCGTCTTTTGCGCCGAAAACGCCGCCCATGACCATATAAAGAAAAAAGTGCCACCAGAGGCGGACGCCCCCAGCTACCCCCTCTCCTACCCCATTGATTCTGACTAAGGAATGACATACTATAAAACGTAATTCACAAATTAGTGTCTGTGGGTCATTTGAAAAAGCTTTCAGAAAATTGAAACCACAAAAGACCTGGGAAGCTCTCTTCTTGATGATTTATGATTTAAAGGAATCTCAACTACTGTTGTCAACCATCGCATACTTTTCATTTTCCATACACATAATGTTCTACACAAATTGCTTTCAGGCTATTATGTTCGTACTAATTTTTCCCCCACTGTCTTGCTTTTAACTGTTTTATGAGGAGTAAGTTTAAATACATAGTTTTATTTATCAGTTTAGAGTTCATTTAAAAAAAAAATTGGAACAAAATAAAAATGTCTCATAAATCATAGCTGAGTTGTCTATAATTTGAATTTTAGGCCACCACCATTCAGCTGTTTGGGGTGAAACAGTTTGTGACAAGGTAGTAGTGATTTTTTCAACTGTTTTTTTTTCTTGTTTAATATACGATAACCATCTGCTTCTAACGAGGCTACGCTTAAACTGAATGCTAAAAAAAAAAAAGAAAAGAAAAATAATAAATTTTATTCAAAACAAATGTAATTAAAATGAAGCCCTAATTAATAGTTTGTGATAGTTAGAACTGGGTATTGTTAAGTACTAAAAAATAGTGTTTGCTATTAGCGCCTAGCTCAGTTGTTAAGCATTTCTAAATAAAATAATAATTAAAAATAATTATTTAAATTGACAAAAGAATTATACATAATCTTCTATTTTTCACGGTTAATACAAAAAAAAATCATCAAGTTGATGATCAACCTAACTTAAATTGATTTTTGTATTTTTTCACCAACGGGAACAGACCCACCCCCCCAAAAAAAAACAAAAACAAACAAAAAAAAAAAAAAACAAAAAAAAAAAAAACGGTTAATACAAAAAAAAATCATCAAGTTGATGATCAACCTAACTTAAATTGATTTTTGTATTTTTTCACCAACGGGAACAGCCCCACCCCCCCAAAAAAAAACAAAAACAAACAAAAAAAAAAAAAAACAAACAAAAAAACAACAACTACAAAACAGAAAAAAAATCACACCTGCTCCATGCAGGTAATAATACACTAGTTATAGTTATCATGTCAAGCTGCAGTTGAAAGTAAATGATATTATGAGAAAAATAATACTTAACAATTACTTCTTTATCTCCTTAACTCCATTTACTTTGCTTACACTTTATTCACCTGTACACATCTAAATTATTACAGTCACCCCAATCATCATTCTCTCATCTGCTTCTCTTTCCGTCTCCCACCCACTCCCAATCCACGTAGGTCCCTCCTGGTCCTTCAAATTCAAAAGGCTTCAGCAAAGAGGAGGCCAAAATAAAATTACATTACTAAAATCTGGGCAGCGGAAATGGGCTGTGCCCGAGGACGGTGTGGAATTTTTATGGTGTGGGTAATGAAGGCGTTGAAGGGTATGAGTACCGTGAAAGGCGACCTGTGGACGTAGAAGTATGCGATACGCTTCGTCTACTGGGACCATCTCATTCTTAATGAACAATGGCTAACCGAGTCCCTGGGGTGCCGCACAGATATGTGGTGGCATCTCTCCACGAAAGACCCCCACGCATGCCTTGAATACCAATAGTATCCTCGCGATTCTGCTTACTGCAGGCCATGTGCCGTGAACGCTCTCGTTTGCACAGTGATACTTGTGGGGGAGTTTCTCGTTAATTACTGTGCACGATGTGCCCCAATCAGGGTTATCATTGTCTTCGGCGATGAGGGCACCGCATTCGATGATGAAAATAACTCAGGCGAAATGATGTAACATTATTATTAACATTGTTCCCTCTTATGTTGAACAGAAAAGGTGACGTGCATATATGAAAACTATAATAGACCACTACATATCAACGAAATAACTAATTATATTATATATTAAATCATACAATCATAGTGTTCTATTGTTTTGTAGATTTTATTTATTCAATTTTCCTTTAAAAAAAAAAAAATTAACCAAAAACTCACTGAACATATCTTAATTTTACGGACTGTAATATCCATTACATTTCACAAAAGCGTTCACAAATTATAATTGATCTGATTTATTTGTTTAAAATTCTCACGTCTGCTGGAGGTTCCCGTTTAAGACTTTTTAAAGATTATATTTTAAGAGTGAATGTTTATTCTCCAATCGAATCCACATGTATGGGCTGCTACACGTAAAATAAACATAGACTACCATGGCTATGTGTGAGTTATAACTTTTAAAATACAACTGAATAAAATTTCGGGGATAAAAAATGAACGCGTCATTTGGTTTTATTTAATGGAAAAAAAAATTAAATTAGATACTTCATTGCCACCATTCATTTATTCGAAATAGTCCTTTAAAAAAATGAAAATCAGCTACTATGGAAAACGAAAACTTACACACACACAAATTTAAAAAAAAAAAACTGAACACAAAGTTTTTCTTATAAATCATTTATAAGCATTTTAAAAATTTATTTCATTTTATATTAATATTCTAATGTCACACCCGCTTTTCAACAGCATTGATTTATTGAATCAACTATTTCAGAAAAACAAAAGACAACATGACGGACCAAACGCACTTGCGATATTAAAAAAAAAAGAATCTCATTTAGCGCATCATACGGGAATTTCATTGCGTGAAATCAGTGTCATGTTATTTCCTTCATGATTCCTTTGAAAAAAACAGGAAAAGCTGATTTTCGGGGGTTGAGTTTAAAAGGGGTGGGGCTGAAAATGTGCAAGAATCATGTTGTCATCGACATTGAGCCTATGTTCCAGGTTTCAGATCAATAGGTTGACGGGAAGTGGGTCAGTTAGCCGTACGAAGATGTTGCCCTCAACAAACAAAGGAAATTGAAGTTAATATAAATATAAAGGATTGAAAAAAAAAAAAAACTGTATGAAACTGATCAAGACATTTAGAAAGACAAGAGAGGCTTAAAAATTAATATTACATAATGGACCTGAAGTGCAATACGAAGTTTGTGCTTGAGTGAGTGTGTCAATTTCAGATATTTATTTAGGGGGGTGAGTTTAAAAGGGGGGGGGCTGAAAATGTGCAAGAATCATGTTGTCATCGGCAATGAGCCTATGTTCCAGGTTTCAGATCAATAGGGTGGCGGGAAGGGGGTCAGTTAGCCGTACGAAGATGTTGCCCTCAACAAACAAAGGAAATTGAAGTTAATATAAATATAAAGGATTGAAAAAAAAAAAAACTGTATGAAACTGATCAAGACATTTAGAAAGACAAGAGAGGCTTAAAAATTAATATTACATAATGGACCTGAAGTGCAATACGAAGTTTGTGCTTGCGTGCGTGTGTCAATTTCAGATATTTATTTTGGTATCTTTTTTAACACGCATTTTGAAGTGGCGCGTAGGCTTAAAAGTCCATTTATAGAAGTCATAGAAACCAAACAATGCATGATAGGGAGTGTGTAGACTTGTGAGAGTGATACAAGAAAAGAAATAGGATGCAGTGCGAGTCTCATTAGAGAAAATCTCAAAAGTCCTGACGCAGTGAAATTAGGCCATTATTTTCCTTTGTTTTGTAACTTTAAGATATTAGATGTTTAGTGGTACAATGTAAAAAAAGAAGTACATCATGTGAATGTGTAACCTTTACAACCTTTGTTTACGCATAATCCTTGTAATGTATTCGATTAATTTTTCACTTAAAAGAACTTTGAAATCTTGAAATGGTTCAAATAAGATTTTCCCGTTTCAACAGCATCGGCGTCTCTGCACTTGGCTTACATATCACGTGACACCACTTCTTTAAAAACTACAACAACAGAGAACAAAAAAAGTGAGTACGATAGAATTATTCTCCCCCCCCCCACAATTATCCTGATAGAGTAATTTTTGAACTGCATGTCAGGGAGCAGTCTTTCAGCAAAGAAGAGCCCGTCGCTGTTTAAAACAAACAGAAAGATGCTCCATCGATAAACAGCAACACAATCGGTGCTTCGGCAACCTAAACCAACCTAACGGGCATTCCAGGCTGAGGGTCGCGCTCTGGCTTACGTCCATGGTGGACGTTGTTTTTTTTTTTTTTGGGGGTGGGGGGGGAGGAGGAGGGGGGATACGCGGGCCGCAGGGTCGAGCTCGACACATGTCTGAATGACAGCCGTGAGAACAATCTCGTCTTGTGGGTTGACTCGTTCCTAAGGTGACGTGTTGACGTGGAGCTCTTGGTGCGACCCCAGCGGCACCGGCAGGAAGCGCCGAGGTGAACCGACATTCACACCATGCCCTCGTATGCCAACTAAACAATTAGGACATGGAATTTTTTAATGATATTTAAGAGGGGGAAAAAAAACAACACACACACACACGCACGCACACACACACACACACGCACGCACGCACACACACACACACACGCACGCACACACACACACACACACGCACACACAAACACTAAAACAAAAAAAAAAT
>CAXITT010000200.1:1029745-1049857 GCA_964033795.1 Lymnaea stagnalis
AATTCCCCCAAGGTTCTATATCAAATAAGTCCATAAACATAAATCAAACAATTCCCTCAAGGTTCTATATCAAATAAGTCCATAAACATAAATCAAATAATTCCCCCAAGGTTCTATATCAAATAAGTCCATAAACATAAATCAAACAATTCCCTCAAGGTTCTATATCAAATAAGTCCATAAACATAAATCAAATAATTCCCCCAAGGTTCTATATCAAATAAGTCCATAAACATAAATCAAACAATTCCCTCAAGGTTCTATATCAAATAAGTCCATAAACATAAATCAAATAATTCCCCCAAGGTTCTATATCAAATAAGTCCATAAACATAAATCAAATAATTTCCCCAAGGTTCTATATCAAATAAGTCCATAAACATAAATCAAACAATTCCCCCAAGGTTCTATATCAAATAAGTTCATAAACATAAATCATAGGAAACTCTTTTTTTTTATTTTAACTATTTTTTTTAATATATTGATTGAAAAAAAACCGACCATATGAAACATTCTTGCTAAGTTTAATAAAATTTTTTAAAAAATCTGTCCCTGGCGTAGAGCTGTATGGAAGGCTCTGCACCTGTATATCTTTAAAAACTGATTTCTAAAAATGTATCCATACAGAAACTGCCCTCTTCCCTTCAACACAGTCCTTACTGAGAGTTTCCAGCGTGGATGGACACAGAAAGAAGTCTTTGGCGTGCGCTCTTTTGAAGCTATTGCGCCTAAATTATGGAACAGTTTGCCTCAGTCTTTGAGGGACATTGAAAATGATAAAAAGTCAGTTCAGAACCATTTAAAGACTTCCTTCTTTAAATAGATTTCAGGACATCAGAGCGCTGTGAGCATGCTAAAGTAGCATGGACACAAGCGCTATAAAAGTATTCAATTTAATCGTAATCATTATCATTTTTTTTTAAATGTATATCGTCAGATTAATCTGTATTTCAAATTTTACCCCTTTAACTTAATTAAGATTAATCTGACGATGTAGAATAAAATAGATTTCTGTTTTGGGGGATCGACTTGATTAATTCTATTCTATGTATAATTCGAAACGAGCAAGGATTAAGATAACCGAATCAAAAGCAAGGATTGAAACGTAAAATTGTAAAGATTTCCACAGACCCAACATGTGAAGTCTGAGGTGAAAAATATTAGATAGAAAAGGACGTTTCCCCACACTAGCTATATAAGTTACACAGCTGACTTCCTATCTTTAAAAGTACCTAACAGTCTCTAATTGTGATTTAGATTGGTTTACTTGAACATTGATTTCCGGTGCCAATTCTTTAGTTGCGGAAAGCTATAGCTTTTATTTCTTTTTTAAAGTCCATTCCCCAGTTTTAGAACTGGTACAATCCTGTCTCTTTTCAATGGTTAAACACCCCTTCCAATGGTTACACACCCCTTTCAATGGTTACACACTCTTTTCAATGGTTAGACACTCTTTTCAATGGTTAGACACGCTTTTCAATGTTTACACACTCTTTTCAATGGTTACACACCCCTTTCAATGGTTACACACTCTTTTCAATGGTTAGACACTCTTTTCAATGGTTACACACTCTTTTCAATGGTTAGACACTCTTTTCAATGGTTAGACACTATTTTCAATGGTTAGACACTCTTTTCAATGGTTACACACCCCTTTCAATGGTTACACACTCTTTTCAATGGTTAGACACTCTTTTCAATGGTGAGACACTCTTTTCAATGGTTAGACACTCTTTTCAATGGTTAGACACTCTTTTCAATGGTTACACACTCTTTTCAATGGTTACACACCCCTTTCAATGGTTACACACCCCTTTCAATGGTTACACACTCTTTTCAATGGTCAGACACTCTTTTCAATGGTTAGACACTCTTTTCAATGGTTACACACTCTTTTCAATGGTTACACACCCCTTTCAATGGTTACACACTCTTTTCAATGGTTAGACACTCTTTTCAATGGTGAGACACTCTATTCAATGGTTAGACACTCTTTTCAATGGTTAGACACTCTTTTCAATGGTTAGACACGCTTTTCAATGGTTACACACTCTTTTCAATGGTTACACACCCCTTTCAATGGTTACAAACTCTTTTCAATGGTTAGACACTCTTTTCAATGGTTAGACACGCTTTTCAATGGTTACACACTCTTTTCAATGGTTACACACCCCTTTCAATGGTTACACACTCTTTTCAATGGTTAGACACTCTTTTCAATGGTTAGACACTCTTTTCAATGGTTACACACTCTTTTCAATGGTGAGACACTCTTTTCAATGGTTAGACACTCTTTTTTCAATGGTTACACAGCCCTTTCAATGGTTACACACCCCTTTCAATGGTTACACACTCTTTTCAATGGTTACACACCCCTTTCAATGGTTACACACTCTTTTCAATGGTTAGACACTCTTTTCAATGGTTAGACACTCTTTTCAATGGTTAGACACGCTTTTCAATGGTTACACACTCTTTTGAATGGTTACACACCCTTTTCAATGGTTACACACTATTTTCAATGGTTACACACACTTTTCAATGGTTACACACTTTTTAAGGTTTAGCCTGACTGTTTGATTTGCACAGAATATATTTATATTTCAGAAAGCAAGCCTCGCTTTAAGCGTTCACGAAATAAATAGAACGTATTTGGCTGGAATTTCTGTGACATTATAAAAGCCACACTAATTTGTAAGTTATATCTTAACAATAAAGTTAAAACATTTGAAAAAAAAAATCAGTTACAATCATACATCAAAATTTCACCTCCCTTGCATATTATACTTCGGTAACAGATAAAATGGCCTGCGAAAGCTATCATTATTTATGTATTTCCTTCAAAAAGCAATATGGTCATTGTCATCAGTTTCTAAACAATGAACAACAGCTTTAAAAAAAAAAAATCTTGGTCTTTTAACATACGCGTGAGTTCCAAGTTTTCATAGCAGTTAGACTTTTGTAGGACATAAATCAAGGAAACAAGGCGATGACGTGAATAATGCGACGGAAGTCTGGGTTGAGCATGCGTACTTATTAGTTAAGAAAGCCCCGCAAGGGAAGCAAACAAAAATAGAGCACCACCATCCCCCCTCCCCCCCCCTTCCCCCCTTAAACTTTGTCAATGACGTTTTACGCCGCGAAACGTCGAGTGACGCCGCCGAACAGAGTTGTGCGCCTTGAAAGATGGTTCGTTGTTGGGAAATTCGTTAGCATTGGTGAAGTCGGTTCAAGAATTTTGGCAGCCCAAGTTAATGCTTAGAACTGCTATTAATATTGTTACGCTTTCATCTGGTTCTTAATTTGGACTCGCGGCAAATTTTCTTTCTCTGTCTGACAAGCTACATTTTTGACCTGAGTATTTCTATTGTGATTTTAGAAATTCTCTTCCCCCCCCCCCCCCCCCCCCCCCAATGGAAACACATTTGAAAGAAACTCTAAACCAACCTTTCTCACATGTAGTGGGAAAATATTTATATAACACGCGTGTATGAATAAAGTTGTCATTTAGGTCTGTTATACGTTTCAGATTTAAAAAAAGAAAACAAGTCATGAGCAGTACGGCAGTTAGACAAAGTCATGAGCAGTACGGCAGTTGGACAAAGTCATGAGCAGTACGGCAGTTGGACAAAGTCATGAGCAGTACGGCAGTTGGACAAAGTCATGAGCAGTACGGCAGTTGGACAAAGTCATGAGCAGTACGGCAGTTAGACAAAGTCATGAGCAGTACGGCAGTTAGACAAAGTCATGGCCAGCACGGCAGTTAGACAACGTCATGACCAGTACGGCAGTTAGACAACGTCATGGCCAGTACGGCAGTTAGACAACGTCATGGCCAGTACGGCAGTTAGACAAAGTCATGGCCAGTATTTTCAAACTTATTCTTGTATGCCTTTTAATTATTATCGAAAAAATGTGAAAAATACATTCATAATTCATTTATTGACTACATATTTTGTATTATTTGGTTGCCAGCTTGGGTTATACTATAGGATATCAATTAGCAACACTGCTGACATGCAATCTGTACAATAATTTCAATATAAAAAACATTCTGACAAAATCACTAAGCAGGGAGACTTCAATAAATTTTTTTTGTGAGCAAAATCGTTTGCAAACTACAATTTAAAAATTATGCCAGACCTGCATAGAGTTTAAAATTGTTTTTTTTCTGGATTTCTTAAACAACAAAGACTATCAGGGACTGGAACAAGCTTCCAAAAGGAACAGATTAAGCGACAAACCTTGGCACATTAGTGTCTATTGCCTCAGGCCTTCCAACCCCCAGTTCCTGTTATTATACCCTCACTTCGTAGCCCTTGCAACCAGTGAGCTTTCCACTTCAAAATCAGGCACAAAAATATTGCGAATCCCTCATGCATACATAGGAGCAAGAGTGATCATTAAATTGATCGCGGGCCCTTAATTTTTAATCTCTAGAAGAAGAAGAAATGACACATTACGCACACAAGCACCCTCTCTGCTCAGGTTGCCACGTACACTCTGCACATGACGAATAGCCTGATTGGTCAAGTCAACATCTCTCCATCTCTATAACGACGGTGCACTTGGAGCTGTATGTTGTAGCCATTGTACCAAGTGGATTAGTGTATCCTTGTATCACTCTTTCTATTCTCACGATTTTTGTTGAGCTGTCTTAGACTTAGAGCATGCATGAACGACCAGTGAATGTCGTTGATGGAAGACATTATAGCGTGCATTGGTGTGTGCTACGAAGAGCATCCATGAATGACCAGTGACTGTCGTTGATGGCAGACATAGCGGGGTGCGTGTACACGGTAGTGTCACGCAGATACTCCGAGAGTTTGTTTTGTAAGAATGATAAAAAGAACAACCCACAAACAAAAATAAAATTCTGGAAAGGTTAAAAGCCCTGGCATAGCCTGGGAAAGGTGGTCGGAGTATGCGGTCCGCCTCATGGGGACATTTTTCCTTTATATTGAGATGCGGCATGTTTGGCCAACTGCAAAGTCATTCATTGGAAGGAGGGGTTATTGGCCCGCTTCGGGCGGCACTTACCCTAACTGGGACACTGGTTTAAAAATAAGTAATATGGCGGCCCTTATTTCTTGCACAATAGCAACAAGGTTAACTTTATTAGAGCGGCATCTTAAGCTCAGCCGTAGGATTTTCCGTGTGTGTTTGTGTTCATGTTAGTGTTTACATCAGTATTTGTGTAGCTGGCTTGAGATTTCCATCCTGACACATGGTGCAGGGCTTAGATTGTACAGAGCTGTCAGTTTGGATAGACGAAAAACAAGCACACATTTTTGTACGTGTCTGCCAATTAAGGTGACAAGAGTCTGTAATAATTATTTAGTAAAAAATTTCATCCAAAATTCCTTTAAAAAAAAAAAATCATTTGAGACACACACAGCAGGATTGGTGAGGTCATAATATGCTTGTTATTTATGTTTTAACCTAAGACTAAATCTATTATTCCCACTGATTTAAGAAGGTGTGTCCAAATTTGTGTAAAGCAGAGTAGCTTGCCCAAGGACCCCGCCAAGTTTTCTTTATTTGGGTTGGTTCAAAATTTATTTTTGTTGTTTCTAAACTCAATGCCAGTAAGTTGAGTAGGACTCATTTAAAAAGACCCAATAATATATATTTAAAACACATTTTTAAAAATTTGAATATGAATAATTTCTTTCGCTTCAATTTACTGTATCGTCATCCAATCCATGTTTACTAAGCCAAACCATTATAAACACACATGATATGAAAGCGGAACAATCTATGTGCTCTTTTCTCTCCGAAAATGAATAGTTTTTTTTTTTCCGTCATGTTATTTTTCGATAGAAATTTGAATAAACGTGAACATTGGGACCTGTCTAAACCAGGTAGGGAACCTTTGATCTCAAGCGCAGAAAAATGAACTATCTTCCACAGAATGAGACATAATAAACAACGCGCTCACCCCTTGTGCACCGGAAGCTTTATTGCACACCACGGAGGCCCCCGGCTTGTCGTCTGCCCATGCAGTTGCAGTTTTATAGAACTGACCGAGGAATTAATGACGCGCCGTTAATGGCGGCACCGCCTTAGAGCTTCATGGCTTCCGTTCTACCCCGATGGTGACGTACGGGGCTCATGAAACCCGGCGCGTCAAATGAAAGCACCGCCGACCGCAGGATGAGCTTCGGAATGGGGGGGATGAGTGTCGGTGGATGCAGTCAGGCGCGACGCCAGGAACCGTTATGGCGGCAATTAAACTAAAGAGACTCCGTCCAGAAAAATAAAATAAAAGCAAACTCCATCTACACCTACCATAATCTTGAAAAGACCCCGTTCCTTAGAAAATGTGCACACATTTGTGATAACTCTGTTTAGATGGTGTTGAAATAGTATATTATAATACTACTAGTAATCAAAATGGCATGAAAAAACTCAATTTAAAAAAAAATACATGACTTATAATTTAAAATATACAAAATAATATTTTAAAAAACCAAGTAAAAAAAATTACTCAATCAAAATAATAGCTATCTATAAAATGTCAAGATAAATAAATGGCTTATGCGTAAAGAAGCCCGTGTTTTGTAAGCCTTATAAAAAAAAAACACATTCAAGTAAGTCCCTATGTTATGCGTACTACTTTTGTATAACTAAAAAGAAAAATAAATAAAGTTAATCGTTTAATACAAGCAAACGGAATTAGAAATGGAGGTGCGCCTGAGGATTAACTAATATCTTAAGATGAGCATTCTGAGACTTGTTTATTTTCGGATCTGGTCCCACAAAAAATCAAGCTAAATAACTGATTCCTGAACTTGGAGCTCATTTTGAGGTAAATAGCGATGTTGGCAGTAGCGCTGTCGGTTTCTAACACAGTACTGGCCAGCACGATGATTTTCAGCACTCCATAATACGGGCCGTTGGGGAGGAAGTCAGGGTTGATCAATGCACACAGGAACGAGACCGTTCCCGGGAAATAGCAGGCGACGAAGGTCACCAAAATGAAAATCATTATCTTCGAGACTTTCCGGTAGCTCGTGGACATAGCCGGTGACTTACTGGAGGTGGCGGACGTCAGACGCCATTTTGAATTGATCTTTAGTTGACGGACGAGAACCGCCGTTAAAATTATGATGGCGATGAATGTCAACAAACTGTAGAACGTGCTGAATGCCAACATCGTGTACTCGGTCTTTCCCTTGTCGTCTGAGTAAACGGAACCAAGAGCGGTTCTGTTCCATAATAGATAGAACTTAAAGACAAACTGAGTATCCAGAAATATTGGAATGACGCTGATGACCATGAGGAGAACGATCCCGAGAAGAATGCAGGCGACCCGCTTTGGCGTAAGAACGACCTTGACCTTCAGTTGTAGCGTAATGCAGAGGCACCTTTCTAATGGGACGTAAGCAGTGATCATGGCGGCCATCCTCACGAAACAAATCCGTAGCCAGCCCGCCGTCGCGTTCTCAACCTCGCTCGGAATGAAAGGCAAATCTGCTGCTAAAAACTGCGGGAAATAGCAGATGTTTCTCCACTGCAATGTAAGCAAAGATCCCAGATCGGCTACGGTCAGGGCCAGGATGCTGATATTAACGGTATCTTGGAATCCGAGTTTTGCAAAGACCAGAATGTTAAAGACGTTGCTGGCGAATCCGATGGCGAATAACCTGCTGACGACCAAGAAGAAGATAAAATCAAGAGTATCACTGGGAATATATAAAGTAGATGGGTAAGAAAGGAAGGATTCATCGAACGAATTTTTCATTCAAATTTATCATTTATTGAAACGTTTCACCTCTAAAGACGTGGATAAAAAATGGATAACGGATTGAGTTTTGATGACGTTATTTGTCATCGGGTAATATCTTGTGAATTCCAGGCCCAAAATCAACTCTTGTGCGTTTTTAATTTATTTGAATTCAAAATTGTTTTCCCTGTCTAGTGACAGCTGAGGACTTTGATTACTGGAACATATTAACCGAGTCAAAATTTGTTTAGTGCAGAAAGGGAGTTAACATTTCTTTTCGGCGTTTTGTATTCGATACTTCAGAAACAGACCTATTCGATTTTGTGTTTATTCTACTGGTTGTCTTTATAGCCTATCATTTCCTGTGAAATTAATTGAAAGATGAAAACCTGCCATTCATCTTATCGATTGGTTTACGAGCATCTTAAAAAGTCTTATTAAGATCGTCATCAGTGTGTGCTGTCACTGGAAATCATTTTTTTTTTTTTAAGAGAAAACGAATTCAGAACATGTGTATTCAAAATGTATTTTGTTGTATGTTAAAAGCATTCATTTGTTAAACATCTTCAATTAAGCTATCAAGCGGGCGTATCGCAATCTTTGTCTTGAATCGATAATTATGTTTTAAAAATCGTTTAAAAAACACATACATGATTTTGTTTGGAAAAGACGATGGAAATAACTGACTGGTACCCCGGAGGCTCCAGTCGAAATAATGATTTCTGTATTCGAGGATCACCGAAGATGATGATTGCCTATATAACACAGAATTAAAATATGAATGATACAGTGATTTATTGGATGGGTGGAAAACACCTCGTGACCAAAGCTGCTGTTGGTGTTATTTGTTTAACCAAGCAAGATCCGCCTTGTTTAAGTGCAGTTCCCCAATTTGACGGTGCGATTAGCATCTCGTAGTGATCAATCGCTGACATATAGGACAACATTGGAACGATGGAGAGAACGCTGTTATTATTTGGAATTCTTAATAAGCTCATCAATAGCTTCACCTAATCAAAGCCGTCAAGTGCCCCGAGGTTGTTCCACGTTGTCAAAGCCGTCAAGTGTCCCGAGGTTGTTCCACGTTGTCAAAGCCGTCAAGTGTCCCGAGGTAGTTCCACGTTGTCAAAGCCGTCAAGCGTCCCGAGGTTGTTCCACGTTGTCAAAGCCGTCAAGTGTCCCGAGGTTGTTCCACGTTGTCAAAGCCGTCAAGTGTCCCGAGGTTGTTCCACGTTGTCAAAGCCGTCAAGCGTCCCAAGGTTGTTCCTTGTGGTCAAAAAGACGATATGTTTTTATATCATCGGTCTATTTATTTTCTCAATCAGCCACGAAGCAAACTTGTATTATTTTCAAGCTGATGTTTTAATTATTTGCATTTGATATGATTTAATTTTTTTTTGACTTGCGTTTAAACTATCGAAAGACCAAAAATATGGTACATATTTCAAAACGAATAATACAGTAGTGATCCATAAATGTTATAATAATTTCATCTCTACCAGACTAAAAACATCACCGTTATAACAATATCACTATTATCTACAAATTAAAAGAGAACGCCCAACACTTAAGTTTTTGAACCATCTTCTATTTCTTGATGTTTCCTCATGTTATCCCGTCTGCTTAGGAAGGCTCTTAGCCGAAGTGTTCTCTTTTCATGGTCCTGTCTTTATATTTCATGCTCCCCTTCCACATACCTTGTTCCACTATTTTCTGAAATACATCTGCCAACAAGGGAAGCTTAAG
The DNA here is from genome assembly GCA_964033795.1 of Lymnaea stagnalis. Taxonomy (NCBI): domain Eukaryota; kingdom Metazoa; phylum Mollusca; class Gastropoda; family Lymnaeidae; genus Lymnaea; species Lymnaea stagnalis. The sequence continues at coordinate 1,039,221 of CAXITT010000200.1, forward strand.
ATTTAAGACGGTTAGAAAATAGCGAAAACGTAAATTCTCAATGGAATTGAAATAGCTGGAAACTGATCCAACAGCTTTGTATTAAAACGTAAATTCTCAATGGAATCGAAATAGCTGGAAACTGATCCAACAGCTTTGTATTAAAACGTAAATTCTCAATGGAATCGAAATAGCTGGAAACTGATCCAACAGCTTTGTATTAAAACGTAAATTCTCAATGGAATCGAAATAGCTGAAAACTGATCCAACAGCTTTGTATTAAAACGTAAATTCTCAATGGAATCGAAATAGCTGAAAACTGATCCAACAGCTTTGTATTAAAACGTAAATTCTCAATGGAATCGAAATAGCTGAAAACTGATCCAACAGCTTTGTATTAAAACGTAAATTCTCAATGGAATCGAAATAGCTGAAAACTGATCCAACAGCTTTGTATTAAAACGTAAATTCTCAATGGAATCGAAATAGCTGAAAACTGATCCAACAGCTTTGTATTAAAACGTAAATTCTCAATGGAATCGAAATAGCTGAAAACTGATCCAACAGCTTTGTATTAATTTAAAAACAACAGTTTACAAACATTTTTTAATACATCTCCAACATTAGCTCGTAATTGTGTTTAAATAATAAAAATTTAAAATGTTTCATTTCTTTGGGGCGAGAAGTCGGTGAAAACCGGTTGTTTGGTCTTCTGGCGACCACAAAGCAATCGGATGAACTCTTTCCTAAATTTTGAGCTCATTCTGACGTAGATGAACATGTTGGAGCTAGCATTGATGGTTTCTAAAATTTGACTTGCCAATATTGTATCTGTTGTGACGTAAAAGTAAGTCCCACCTGGTCGGAATTCTGCACTGGTCATCGAGCACACGAGTGAGACCGTGCCAGGGAAAAAGCAAACGATAAATAACGTTGAAATCAAGGTTACCATTTTAGAGGCTTTTCTTTCCTTTTTAGAACTTTTGGTCTGTAGTTTGCCAACACAGGCGGGCGCCTGGGGCCATTTTGTGTTTATGTTCAGCTGACGAACGAGAATGGCCGTGAAAATTGCGATAGAGATGAACGAGATTAGGTTGTAGAGCGTGCTGAATGCCAGCATCGTATTCTCTGTCTGTTCCCATTTGTCCGTGTAACTAACAGCAAGTAGTGTCTTGTTTGAGAACGAATAGAACTTGAACACAAACCGAGTCTCAAGAAGTAATGGTGCAACGCTGATGACCATGATGAGAACGATGCTGAGAAGAATGCACGTGACTCGCTTTGGCGTCAGAACAGCCTTGACCTTCAATGGCAGCGTAATACAGAGGCACCGCTCTAGCGTGACGTAGGCGGTGATCATGGCGGCTATCCTTATGAGACATATTCTCGGCCAACCCCCCATAACGCTTTCAATATCCCATGGAACAAACGGCAGATCTGACTTGAAAAATGGTGGGAAATAGCAAATATTTTTCCACAGCACCAGGACCAGTGATCCTAAATCGGCCAAGGTCAAGGCCGTCATGCTGATGTTGACGGTATCGTGAAATCCAAGTCTCTGGAAAACTAGGAAGTTCAAAACATTACCGACAAAACCAACGGTGAAAAGTACAAAAGCGACTGAGCTGAAGACCAGATAGAAGGTTTCACCCGGGAGGACCGCTGACCAAGTGTCGAAGAGTTGGACGGTCGTGTTGGTCACGGTCAACATTGTAGATTTTAAAGATACCAAATTTAAAAAAAAAGTAGAGTAGCATCGGATCCACCAATGAAATGTAAGGTGCCCTTGTTTAACCCGGACTGTCGCATTCAGTGCAATGAGATGTAAGGTGCCCTTGTTTAACCCGGACTGTCGCATTCAGTGCAATGAAATGTAAGGTGCCCTTGTTTAACCCGGACTGTCGCATTCAGTGCAATGAGATGTAAGGTGCCCTTGTTTAACCCGGACTGTCGCATTCAGTGACGTCAAGACATGCACAGGGGCGACGCGAATAATGGTCAACGGATCTCTGCCCAAGGGATCTCTGCCCAAAGGATCTCTGTGACGGACATTGAACACAACAAATTCGCAGTCCTTTATTATTAATTTTTTTAAATCTTAGGAAAAAAAAGTGATATCCCCCATACTTATAACCCGTTTGTCGCATACTTGTTTTCTTACACAGCAATGTATGCCCTTGGCAAATACTCAAATGTGATATCCCAATACTGGCAACATGTTTGTCACATAATTAGACTATTTTCTTACGCTGCAGTGCATGCCTTAGGCAAATACGCAAAGCCAAATCGCGAGCCTTTGAATACAGAACAATTAGATGATTCTAAAATTGTACGAATTTAAGGTCTAATGGAATATTTCTTTTTAATATACATGTAGTTTATTTAAATACGCATTGATCAGTACAAGCGTGATGACAATTTAAACAGAATTAGAAATCTATTGCATAATTGTCCATTTGAGACATTTGCACACTAACTTCAGCACTCATGGCTACTAATAGCAACCAATAACTTCAATTCAATTTAAGGAGAACTTTAAAAAAATGCATTACAAAGAAAACATGGGCGCCCGCAGAAAACTTTCTAGGGGGGGGGGGTCAAAAAAATCGATTAACTTTCCAGGGAAAGTTTTAGAAATGTTTTTATGTAGTTTTAATTTACTGTAGCGTATTTGTATGGTGAACGACCGGACATGACATCTCTTAGTTACTTTCTCTTTATTTTCTCTTTACTTTAATAAATTTTTTGTCTATTTTTGTCTAAAATCTTTTTATCCAATCAATCCGGGGGAAGGGGGCAAGTGCCCCCCTGACCCCTCCCCCTGCGGACGCCCATGAAAGAAAATCAAGGCGGTTTGAATCAATACTTTGAACCAACACAGCGTACAACATAACCAGCATGTTGTAAGTGATCAAACAGTTCCTTCGTTTTAGATGCGGAGCTGAAGAGGTTGGGGGGGGGGGGATAATTCTGACTGAATATTTGACGGGGTTAATGCTATTGAGGGAGGTTTAAAACATGTCAATAACGAAAGAAAATCAAGGCGGTTTGAATCAATACTTTGAACCAACACAGCGGACAACATAACCAGCATGTTGTAAGTGATCAAACAGTTCCTTCGTTTTAGATGCGGAGCTGAAGAGGTTGGGGGGGGGGGGATAATTCTGACTGAATATTTGACGGAGTTAATGCTATTGACGGAGGTTTAAAACATGTCAATAACGGACACAACAATGCATGCTGAGTTACAAATGTAAAAGTTCAATCGGGTTATGTCAATGAAACAAAGTCGAATGTTCGTAGTAGCTTTTTATTTTGTTTTGTTTTGGGACAGCCCGTGGGGGGGGGGGGGAGGGTAATATAGGCCTATAAATTCTTCAGATAAGGTCAGTTCCAAGTAACATGTCTTTTTGGCTGTTGTAATTGCTAGCTTTAATAACTTGTTTACGTTTCGTTTACTTTTCGATGCTACTTTTGAGAGGTCATCAAGCAGGTTCATTTTATTGACTCATTGAATATATATATATATATATATATAATATGTGTGTATAAATAAAGTCAGGTATCAAGAAATCTCAAGAACAACAAGTCCTGTGAAGTTTAAAATTTGGTGAGGTGATTCCTTTCAGTACAAAAATCCTACGAAGTTGATGTTTCCTAAGGTGATTCCTCTTAGTACAAAAAGACTACGAAGTTGGTGTGTTTTGAAAGGTGATTCCTCTAAGAACAAAACATTCTCTGAAGTTGATGTTTTGTAAGGTGATTCCTCTAAGAACAAAAAATCCTACGAAGTTGATGTTTCCTAAGGTTATTCCTCTTAGTACAAAAATCCTACGAAGTTGATGTTTTGTAAGGTGATTCCTCTAAGAACAAAAAATCCTATGAGTTTGAAGTTTTGTAAAGGTGATTTCTCTTATTACAACAAGTCATTTGAAGTTGAAAGTTTCTAAGATGATTCCTCTAATACCCTAGGCGTGCACGTTTTCTTTAAAAATCAGCTTTTAAGTTGCCTAAAATAACCAAAGTCCGAGACGTGGTTATTAAAAAAGAAATACTGTAGGACTACCTTCCGGTTGGAGCAATAAAGAATACACACACTGTAGAGAAAAAAAACCCAGAAATGATTATGCAAAGAAAGTGCACAACGTTTAGGCTAATAAGGCATCTCCGGCAAAAATACACAGAAGGACACATTTAGCTGATATAGATATTTATATGACAGGATATGTATTACGCACTGGCTTCTAATATGAGAAATTAATCTCCTATTTTGATTTTAATTGGCTCGTTGTAAACAGTGCCTAACAAAGGACGATACCATAGAGTAAACAATATTAAAGATACGACACCCAAAACAGTTTCTAGTTACAAATTAATCAGATTTTATAATTATTAATGTAATTACAAAAGAAAAAAAAACTATAATGACAATCTTCAACTTACAGTATGGTAGATCTTGTAACGGTACACAGTTAACACAGTTAGAATAATGTGCCAATGAAAAATGATGAAATGCGAAATAAACACATATAAGCACACAAATACACAAAGAATAATCACGCCTCGTAAAGTTAATAATATCTATCTGAATCTCCGTCTGAATCTTCTTCTCTCCGGATCTGTCAATCCCTTATATAGGTGGGTCTACCGACGCGTAAGCCCTGCCTTCCAGAAGCTACTCAGCATTTGTTTACATTTCTAGAACAATCGCAAACATTCTACCAAATAATAGGGGACAGTCTAACAAGGTTTAATTGGAAAGGCGGTAGTCAACAAGATACATCAAACGAATAGACCACGCCCACAACAACCGCTAACGTCTGCTAGGGATCTAGTTTGGGTCAAGCAAAATTCAAACTCGGGGAAATCGTGTAAAACGTTATACATAACAATATGTTAGGTCTCTTTAACGGAAGCTACACATATAATCAAAGAATTAGGGTATGAGATTAACAGGAAACTTAAAAGAGAATTCATAGTAAAGAATTATTTCATCATTTCCACACGAAAGTAATAAGCAATGTTTTGGTGATTTCATAATTCTGCTTTAGTTTTACAGTGGGTGCTCCTTGGCTGCCGTGTCGCCCCAGCCGCTGGCACATAGAGTTGGGGGAAAGTACGCTTTCCTAAAGGGTGACCAATCTGAGTCTACGGATGGGATGCAGTTTAGTTTAAACCTTCAGGGGTTATTCCGTGAATAACTTTGGTGGATCTCCCTGCTTTGTCATAAACAAGTCGTTGGTCATTATTGTGTTATTTACATTGATATTTTATAAAACACTACTACACTGGCTACGGGCGTAAGTGTTTTTTTACATTGACGTTATATGAGACACACCTGCATTGGCATAAGTCCACGGAAAACTCAGTCGAGTCTGCAAGTGACAATATCATCAATGTTCTTCGGTCTCATCGAGTCTTCACTTCTTTGACAGTAGTTCTTTGGAGGAGGATATCAAATGCAAAGGATTGAGCGTTACCCAGCCTGGAATAAAGTAGTAGAACAAGGTATGTTGAAGCTTGAATCAAAATAGAGGACAATAAGATGTGAACGTTTTGGCTTAGAGCCTTTTTCAGCGAACAAGACAAATGAAAACATGAAAATAGCACATTAACAAAAAGTAGAAGTAGTCTGAGAAGTTGTGTGAGAGTCTTTGCATGATTTGGGGTGGGAGGATGAGTAAAGTTAGTAACTGTGACGGTCAGTGGGTTTCTAGTAGGCAGATGGGATTAATCAGTTTTCGTTTAATGTTATGGTGATACCAAGAAGTTGACACAATATCCAGAGATTTGGAAAGTTGTAATTCCTATGGAGTAAATTAAGATGTCTTAGATAGGACAGAAGTGCTTTTTGTGAGGTGTCTTTTGTTTAAACTTAGAAATTTTACACATCTTGCTAAAGCTAATTTTAAGTCATTTTATTAAACAGCACAAGAATTTCATTTTAATTATGTACTGTATATTGCTAGATTATAATCGTGAATGTAAGGATAACATATAAACAACAATAATGAAACAATCTTATAACAGATCGTATATACAATGTTTCTAACTTTGTTTTCCGAAAGCCCTACCGTAGCACCTCAAAAGGTTTAATGTAATCCATGTCCTGTCTAAGGTTGTTCCCCGACCTCCTGCAGACACTAAATATTCTCAAATAATATTCAAATTTCCGCCCCCTAACCCCTCCCCCCCCCCCCCCCCAAAGGGTGTTTGCCTCTACGTCGTGAAACATGTTATGAATTAAAAAGTTTAACTAAACAAGCAACACAGTGAGAATCACTGATGTAGTCTGCAACTTACATACATCCCCTTTTTTTGTCAATGTAAATATCAAATCAATTAAAGTAACAGGTTAACATGTCTATTTTATGTTTTGAGACGAGATCATGGCGTCGAAGGGTCTTCGAAACTTGGAACTCATTCTCATGCACATTACAACATTGGCGTTGGAGTTAGCCTCTTTCAGGAAGAACATGCCGGAGTTCTTAATGAAAAGGAAATTCCTGTGTCACCCCAAAACAGTGGCGCAGCTAGGGGGTGCGGACCGCACCGGGTGACACCATCAGAGGGGGTGACACCAAATTGAAAAATGACATATTTATGGAGCACACACTGCCCGGTATAATAGAATTTCATAAAAGGATAACCGATCACACGTCAATTTTCCACACATGGAACTGATCAGAATGAGTGCTTTAATAAAAGTAAAAGGTTGATACTTCAGAAATGATGTGACCCTGTAATTTAGGTAAGAAGAACACAGATTTAACCTTGATAGAAGACCGCCGATTAAAGTTTTCGGTAACCTCTATAAGTGACTGGAAACTATATTTATCTTAATTCTGAGAAATAAAGCTTTCCATTGATACCAAATACGATGAGATCTGACGATTGTAAGTAAACAAATCGAATTAGTAAAAATTAGCAACATGAAAAAATGTTTCACAACCATTTTTATGGTTAACAAAATAGTATTTTCCAAATTTTTCTCATATCTTTTAATAATTAATTTGAATTTTTTAAAAAAAAAAAGCGTTAATATTTTACTAACCAAATTTATCGAAACCCAGAAATAATAATAAAAAATAATATGTTCGCCGACTCGTCACTAGCACCGCCCCTTAAGATTTGAGCACTATTGTCAACGACTGCTGGGTTTTACCTGCATGCCATAGTCGTGCGTTGTATTTTGGATAGTGCTCCAACTGTTGTTTTTGAATAGTTGTAAGTAATTATTTTATTTTTTTCCTTGAAACATTACTCATTTAAAACATTTTTATTGTTCAAGATTATTTTATCATGCCCCAATCTGAACGGCCAAGTGGTTGACTGTAGCGAAAAGCAACAAAAAAAAAAAAAAAAAGAAAGAAAGATATGACTGACAAAGATCACTACCAGGATCCATGCTTCGATATGTCAGGAAACCAAATGATGACCAGGGCTCACCAAAAGACGTTCCTCAGTTTACCATTGATACGTATTCCTCCATTACAGCAAATACTGCAGAAAATGGAAGACGTTGAAATACCTGTAAAGGACGTGGAAGGTTTGGAAACGGAAATTGGCGCTGATATTGTTGGTTCAAACCAAGATACTGTAAATGTGATGGTTAATGATAAAAACTGGAATATTTTATCAGATGCTTCTCTCTGGAATGTACCAGTTCCAGAGTCATTTTCGGTCTGAAATTATTAAAATAGGGAGTAGCTCGTTTCAGGACAAGGGCGGGCTGTTCAGCGTAATGACAAGGCAAGATACGAAATCCAAATGAGTTGTGCGCCAGCTAACAAAACTATGGTTCTACAATCTGATGCCTAATGGCGAGAAAATATCGCAGTCGTGGATGGTTTGTTCACTCGTCGGTCAGAAATTGTACTGCTTACTGCATATTGTTTGCTGTTTATGTTACAGAAACAACTTCCAAATTTGTCACTGAGTTTGATGTGTGGTGGAAACTGAACCCAAAAATTACAACATTATGAGACATCGTAAGAGCACATATGTTGCCTTGAAAAAATGGAAAACATTGGCAGCAGGACTTAGGCTACACAAAACAATTGATTCCGAAAGTATTGCTGTGATGGAAAGGGAGAAGAAAAATTGGAGGAATATCCTTCAGATGGTTGCTGGATATCTCATTGTTTCTCGCAACGTAAAATCTGGAATTTCGTGGCCACAACCAGTATGAATCACATTGAATATAAGACACTTTCTTGAAATGGATGATAAGCTATCTAAATATGACCCAGTGCTAAAAGAGCACAATGGGAAAGTTGAAATGAGAGAAGTGTTTCTTGAATTTTTACCTTTAATGGGGATAAAGCTGACGACGTCAGTTCTGACATTCTTAAAAATCTAAAATGTTTTGAACTTGACATAATGATGTGCAGATCTCAATGTTATGATAATGCTTCCACCATGCCTAGAATCTATAGAATAGTTCAGGTGTTTCTGGAAATTAATAATACGAAGGTGATGTATAGGCCGTTAGCTTAACTTGTGAGGTCAACACTCTTTTGTCAAAATGCTTCATGTGTTAACTTTTCAGTACTCTTGGGAAAATATTTTTCTTCTTTGCTGCATACACTCATCGGTGGGATGTTTGAATCGACCACACAGGACTTTGATGAAAAAAATGTCAGCAACACGTTGAAGTGCTCGTCATGCTGCTGTTAAAAAATTGAAAGATAAGTAATGAATGTTTGGCGGCGTTGAAGCTCCATGTGATTCTCTTAAAAATGTTCATACAAGGCGTACAACACGTTTATACCTATCTTTACCTTGGGACTGATCTACTTGAGGTAGTGAATCTTACGCAGCAGAATCTGCAGACTAAATGCTTTACTATTGACAAAGTGGTGAACAACCTAAAGGCCTTAAGATTGTTTCTTCACGAGAAGAACTGTCGCTTGGTGGAAAAGACACTTTTAAAATCAAATCACTATTGAATTTCGGTAGAGAGAAGATACATGGGGTTTAAGAAGAGAATGGAAGGAGAAAAATTAATAGATGCTTGACTCTCTCTGTGAGAAGAAACCGGTAGGGTGATGCTGGAGTAAATTGATCGCATTTATTCTGAACTCCAGATCAGCGATCAAGGAAGTAGCAGAGATGTTTGGGACTGTTCAATTCAAGAGTCTACTGCAAGCTAGTGAAGAAGAGTTATTGGTGTTATTTATCAGAAGATGAAATTTTAAAAGAAATACCAAGGCTTAGAAGAGACCTAAAGGCAGCTTAGAGATGATGATTTTGATCAAGTGATAGACAGGTTTGCAGGAAAGGAATACTTTAAATTAAGTAAATCTACATGTAAAAAATAGCTATAACTTAACGTTGTTACAGGTTTTAAATACGTTACCTCCTGACCTTCAATACATTTCTTTTTGTTCTTGTCATTGTTATACTGTGGAATTATTTTAAAAAGAAGAGATCCATCGTGGAAGTCGGGGGGAGGGGGGGGGAGGGAGGTGACACCATGAGTTTACCGCACCGGGTGAAACCAACCCTAGCTACGCCACTTCCCGGGAACACTGCAATCCTGGTTGTTTATGATTCCTATGGACATTACAGTTTCCGGGAGGTAGCAGACGATAAAAACGGTGGATGTCACCACGGCCATCTTCACGACGTTTTGGTTTCGCTTACAGACCGAACCAGAATTGTTGACAGACGCAGCGAGATTGCGCCATTTCGATTTGACGTGCAGAAGCCCCACGAAAGTCGCCGCGAAGCACGCTATTGAAATAAACGCCACGTTGCCGTAGGTGTTGCTAAAAACAAGGACCGTGTTACGAGACATCGTTTCAGATAGCCGCATGTTTGTTCCCGAGGACAGTGCGGTTGGTGGACGGCAGGAGCTTCCACTCAATCCACTCAAATGTAGTGACCGGAAGTATCGGAACGATGCTGATGACCATGAGGGCGCACATCGTCACAAGGATGAGCACAACACGACCCGGCGTCAGGAGCGTCTTCCCCCCTAGCGGAAGCGCTATGCACACGCAACGCTCGAGTGCGATGTAGGACGTTATCAACGCCGTCATGCGGACAAAGCAGATACGGGGCCAAGATCCTGTAATATTCTCTATTTCAAAGGATATTGACCAGAATAATGCAGAGGCGGATTGGATATTGACCATAGGATGTTGACCATAATAATGCAGAGGTGGATAGGATGTTGACTAGGATAATGCAGAGTTGGATAGGATGTTGACTAGGATAATGCAAAGGTGGATGGAATGTTTACTTTAAGATTATAGTTATGACATCAAAACTTTTAAATGATTTTTAAACCAATAGTTAATAATCATTATCAATTGGCGGATTCGTGATCGTTCAATGAATTATTTAATTAAGAAGGAAAAAAAAACACGTAATCCCAAATAAGGGTGAGAAAGAAAGTTCTTGTATAGCTAAACAGCCACTGAACACATTAGAACGTGTCAGAGACAATGGAGCACAACCCATGTGCTAATGGGAATGGGCATGACCAGGTTTAAGGACTTTGCCCTCTTGTTCGTCAAACCTCTGGTTTATTTATATCTTTTTTATATTAATATATATATATATATATATATATATATATATATATATATATATATATATATATCAATGTATATGTATATATATATGTGTGTGTGTGTTTGTGTGTATGT
>CAXITT010000200.1:1053846-1064776 GCA_964033795.1 Lymnaea stagnalis
TGTGTGTGTGTGTGTGTGTGTGTGTGTGTGTGTGTGTGTGTGTGTGTGTGTGTGTGTGTGTGTGTGTGTTTGTGTGTGTGTGTGTGTGTGTGTGTGTGTGTGTGTGTGTGTGTGTGTGTGTGTGTGTGTGTGTGTGTGTGTGTGTGTGTGTGTGTGTGTGTGTGTGAAACTCTGAAAATCAGCAGTGACAAAGAGACTAACATTTAGACGCAATTGATTTTGGATCACATAATCCTGACAGATTATAAAGTCTTATTTATTCCTGAAGTTCGTGCAGCAATCGGGGTAGACAAAATTATAATTATCATTAAAGTTAAGATAACTATAGTTCTACTATATTGATGGTCAATGCGGATTGATTCTGTGTTGACTTGTTTACTTCTGGGAATAGATTTCTTTCTACGCCCACTAACTGTTGGTCACATTTTTTGTGTGGCATGGGTAAAATCCATAGGGAAAATTTTTTTAAAGGATTTAAGCTAGTTATCAACACAGCCAATCGTGTCTCTGTCCATGCCGCTGGATAACCCAATGGAACATCATGAATGTTACAGCTTGGCACCAATGGCGTCGCAGGAGTTGTCAGAATGTTTAATTGTACCAATGTTATCCGCTTACGGGACTCCATCGGCCGGTTTGAATTCAGAGTTTCCTTCTCTTAGCTGAGTTGCCATCCAAGGTTAACGAGCAGCCGGGGGGGGGGGGAGGCTGGTGATGTTTTCGCTTGACTGGGATTTGGTTGGGATTGAACTCCAGACAAAGAACTTGAGATTTAAACCAGTTTAGACCACTTGGCTACCAAGAACCTATATATGTATATATATATATAAAGTACTGTGTAACAATTTTTGAATACATAGGTCGATGAATCACGAGAAAACATAACATTGGATCGCAACCAAGTTTGACACGGTCATGCTTCCTGACCTACAGATGGTTCATCGAATCTTAATCCCCTTAACCCCAAAAATCAGTAGTTTAAAAAATTTGAAAATGTAGAGGATGAAGAGTAAAAATACATTTCATTTTCATATGAAATGGCTTCGTGGGACGCTCAATATAGTTTATTTTTATGCATTTATTGTTATTAAGTTGTTATCCAGAACGTGTGCTTTCAATGAAGGTTTTCGGTGAGCCTTTTATTTGGTTCATGCATTCAAAAATACTACATTTTAGTTGCCGTATCACATAGTTCAGGGGCGTGCATAAAGGGTACTTAGTAGTACCTAGGGGTTCACAGTCATGGGTTTTCATTTATTTATTTTGATTATCAAATTTTTTATATTTAGATATGTGTGTGTACGGAGGGAGAATCGCAAGTTTGTTATTTAGCCCGAAATTAGCATTTAGTCAAACAGCGTCGCTGAGTGGGTGGGTGCATTTATAAGGATGGCAATGTCCCAGAGGCATCATTGTTACACATGGAACAATTTCAGTCCATAGCAGATGTCACTTTCTTAATTAAATTATTTCCATGTTGTACATTCATTATAAGTTTCATTCATTCCTAACACAATCAGTTTGTATAGATGATGTTTTTTTTTTTTTTTACTGACATCAGTTTTGACTCGGTAGTGTTAGAAATGTCTTTTTATTTTTCTTTTTGTTCCTTTACGTCTCATGATTTTCCTCAGATGTTTCAAAATTTGTATTCAATTTCCAAAAGTGCGTAGATTGTTCTACGGTGTACTTTCCTTATCATAGCAAAAGTTCTACACGAAGGCTTACAATGAAAGATTCTACGCCGATTGCTGATACAAACCTGGCAGTTAAACAACCCTTAAAAACAAAATGTTGCGCATAAATCCTTTATAAAATGCAATATCGAAATATTGGAAGGAGGGGGGGGGGTGAAAATTCGACGAAACATGCATAAAAATAACGCACTTTTTAAAAATCCGATTTGACGCCCCCCCCCCCTCTTTTCTAAGGCTCACAAACGCACATTTTTCCACACGCTTTTACACCGCAGATTTATTTCACCAACTATTTCAGAAAAGGAAAAGAAAATATTACGCACAAAACGCACTAGTGATATTTAAAAACAAAAAAAAATCTCATTTAGCGCAGTAAGCGGGAATTTTATTTCGTGAAATTAGTGTCGTCATATCGCCTTCATCTTCTCCTTGAAAAAATAAGGTGATTTTGGGTTTGGGTTTGGGTGGAAGTGGTGGTGCTTAAAATTTAATAGATTGTGTTGTCAACGGAAACGAGTCTATGTGTCGAGTTTTAGCTCGACTTGTTGACGGGAAGTGGGTCAATTAGCCGACCGAAAGTTTTGCCAGTCCTCCACCCAGCCCGCCACGAAAGAAACCGAATTAATATAAAGTCTCGAGAGAAAAATAGTCCACTGCGAGATGAGATGTTTAAGGCGAGCTGCTGGCAAAACAAGAAGCTCTCACACTCGGAACTAGAAATTAAGACTAATGGTTGGTGCCATCCCAATCAGCCAGGATATGGCTCAGCAACGAATTAGTTGTCAGAATGCCTGTCCACAAAACCTACAATGCAAGCGTACAATGGAAAGCGCCCCGGTTTCCGGAAGATTAACTGACAAGAGATGGGCCACAAATTCCATATTTATTACAAGTGTTTTGTTTTTAAAAAAAAATAAATCTGGCCTTTATAGGACCACATTTAAATTTTAATAGTTATTGTAGCGACGAGATTTTGACTACCTGTTTGCCTATAACGCTCATGAGTTATTTTTTTTTACGAATAAAGCACGAACAAAGCCGGGTTTATTGGCTAGTATATAAATATGTTTTAAAGTATATTTAAAAAAAAGAAGACTGATGCTAAAATTGGAGCATATATTTAGTTTTCGTTTAGAGTGTAATTATATTCTTTAATATATTTGTCAATTGACAAGTTTCACAATTATTATACACTTTATTTACCCTAAAAAGAATTGACTTTTTAAAATGTTGTGCTTCATAGTTGAATAAATCCATATCATAAAATTCAATTTATTATTATCATTGTTATTATTATTATCATTATTAATGATTATATGTACCATTTGAAATAAGATATCAACGCATAACAATACAACAAACACAAAAAGAAATCAATATTTATTAAATCTGTTGCCTATATAACGCTATTATGTCCGTTGTCAGGCATACAGTCAAATCCATTACGATTAACTGGTTAAAATGATTTTTCTTTCTTTTTGAATGAGATGATGGCGTTAAAGGCTCTACGAAACTTAGAGCTCATTCTCATGTAAATTATAACATTGGCGTTGGAGTTAGTCACCTCCAGGAAATACATACTGGAGTTGACAATGAAGAAGAAGTTGCGGTAACGCCCGGCAACACGGAAATCCTGATTGATCACCGTGCCGATGTAGATGACCGTCTCCGGAAAGAAGCAGACGATAAAAACCGCGGATATCACCACGACCATCTTCACGACTTTTTGGTCTCGCTTAGACACCGAACCAGAATTGTTGACAGACGCAGCGATATTGCGCCATTTCGATTTGGTGCGCAGCTGCCCCACTAGAATTGCCGTGAAGCACGATATTGAAATAAACGCCGCGTAGCTGTAGGCGTTGCTGAAAATGTACATCGTGTTGGAGACGTCGTCTCTGTTGGGCGCAAATATGGTCCCGAGGACAGTGCGGTTGGTGGACGGCAGGAGCTTCCACACAAAAGGTGTGACCGGAAATATCGGAACGATGCTGATGATCATGAGGGCGCAAATCGTCACCAGGATGAACACAACGCGACGCGGCGTCAGGAGCGTCTTCACCTTCAGCGGAAGCACTATGCAGACGCAACGCTCGAGTGCGATGTAGGACGTTATCAACGCCGTCATGCGGACAAAGCAGATGCGGGGCCAACCCGCTGTGACGTTCTCTATCTCATAAGGCACGAACGGGAGGTCAGCGTAGAAGAATGGCGGGTAGTAGCAGACGATGAGCCATGCCAACGACCACAGGCAGGCCAGGTCGGAGATGGACAGGGCGAAGAGGCTGATGTTCACAGTGTCGCTAAATCCCAGTTTTATAAACACAATGATGTTGATGGCATTGCCAAAAGTCCCGAGTAAAAATGCCACAAAAATCATCCAGCTGATGATGATGTGGAAAGTGTACCTGGATCTGTTATCTATGACGAAGAGATCGTTATCTGGGACATTGAATGTCTCATTCGTAGACATTCCTGAAATAACTTAGTGTCTCGCGCTATGCGATATGTATTAATATGTTCTCCCGTTGGAGGTACAGTCTATATGCTACCCGCCCTGATACTAAATGACATAAGCTTTCACTTCAAGCTGAAAGAAATATATGATTACATCTATTTTTTTTTCAATTGCTTGTTTTTTAAATGTTTAGTCTCAGAAAACCTCATAAGCACAGTGTCTGTTTGCCATGTAAATAGTATCTCACTCAACTACATCCTATTAACTACAGCAGTTGTTGAAGCTAAGTTTATTAACGTATCTCTTTTGGTGACGATTCAGTTTGAGCTAGAAGGGGCTGCTGTATTTTCACTCAATAAAGTTCGCTACTGCCGTTCAAAGCAGACACATTGTTTCATAAATTATAGTTTGAGATGAAGCTTGGTGCCAAACTGGAAAAGAAAATAATAAAAAAAATATTTAAAAAAAAAAAAAAAATTAAAATCAGTTAATCAATGAAATCGCAATTTAAAAATAATTACAATCATAATTGCCTGGTTCCTAGTTCGCCATTTTGTAGCCAAATGGGAAATAAAGACACAGGAAGATCTGCAAGTCGTGTTTAATAAGTTAACGACATCTTTAACTTCTAACTATCTGAAGAGATTTGTGAAATGGATTTGTACCAAGCCGTCACTGTCATCGACCAGCCTCACCCCACCTTACCACGCCTCACCACGCCTCTCCCATGTTTTAATTGTGTTCGCTTCCTCTCCATTCAACCAATGAAGATTGCCGATCTGTTCATTATTCTGGATACGATTGATGCACCAAAATAAAACAAAGAGAGTGTGATTACCTCCCATTTTGTACACTTGACTGATGGATGCGGGGGTAATATAGAACGCTATTTTAATCCATATCACATTAAATATGAAGCCCATAATTCAACACACTTTTTTGTGGAGATTACATGTGACTGGTTGTTTTTTAAAGGCTAAAAATTCGATTTTTTTTTCTGTCTTTACAATGATTGCCCTATTAGTCACTATGAATCCAATACCTTTGTAAAAATCCACGAAGACACCGTGACACCATCTCATTAACACCATGCTAAGGTGTGTTTTTTTTCTAATTTTTAAAATATGACTGACTTGACACAATTAAGCAATAAAAACATTTCGAATTACAGTTTCGAATAATTTGATTTACGTGACTTGATGATCGCCATATTCTCGAAGTCTTGCAATTTTAAATTATGCTTTGATTGAATCTCAGTCTTTAATTTTTTTTTTTTTTTAACTTTTTTTTTGGTGATAATGATTCGGCTTATCGACCTATATTACAATCGTGCTAGTTACCTGCACTTGGTTATTTAGCGAAATGCGCCACGACCATTTTAATGTTTCGCAATGCTGCTAGCAATTTAAAAACTTCGTACAGTTCCTGAGCAACTTAACTTCCGTTTCTAACACTAAATTTGAGCGCTTTCTGTTCTAAACATTGAGCTACATTGACATTAGGCAGATTTTCGAAAACATAGGTTTTTATTTCTAATTTTAATTTTAAGTGACTGAGGTTTCTGGTTTTGTATGGTCTGTGGAAGAAACCTCCGCTTAATCGCATGTATTTTTATTTTACATCTTGTTTCACTATTTATTGATACATTGCCTAACATTATTAAAAAATAAAGACAACTCTATTTGAAAAATAATCCGTGCACGTTGGTTCATTGCTTTTTATGCAAAAATTGTGTTCACTGTTAGACAAAAAAGTTCATTTTATACTTGCAATGGTTTTCGGTGTACATTGCTGTCCTCTTTTAAACTTCGAAAATAATTCAACATACACCCCACTTACAAAAAAAAAGAACAAAGTTAAATACAAATTTCATCCAAAGTTTAAGGTTCTCTATAACGTCTTCAAATTCGAAGGTCTCATATCTCAGTTCAGTTGAGATTATTTTCGTCGTGATGCCTAAAGGGAAACTTGGTGCAAAGACCAAAATTGTCCATTTAAATTCAACATTACCAAATTTATAGAAAAACTATGAATACTTATGTTTACTCTGGTAAATTGATTTACGTTTTGTAAATCCATATGTGGATGGCGTTGCGGATGGCGCTATGTATGGCGTTATAGTTGATCATAAAGCTGTACATTTTATATGCGTTTTAAAATTAAAAAATGGCCGTTTTTATTCTTTTTTGTTAAATTATTTTTTTAATAGACTAAATAATAATAATAAAACAACTAAACATTAATTTTAAAATGTTTTACGGTCTTTTGGCAGAAACATGATTGTTTAAAAATTGGATTTGCCACCGATTTAGCCATCACTTCGGCTAGGCATTATAGAGGTGAAAGATATGATTCAACACAATTACTGATAACTGCCATGTAATATGTTATGATGTAATAACATCTCTTAGACTATCCTGGAGTGAAATTTTCCCTATAAGTATAATGCAACATAATTAGTCCAGTGTTTAAAAAAAATATTTTTTTTTAAATATTTTTTTTTGACACAGCAATGTACTTAATTACAATGTCTTTATAATAATTATTTTTTGAAATAATTTAGTGTTAGCTCATAACTGAAGTAGAGTTGAGTATCTTACAGATCTTTCATCTAGAGGATATGGGTGGGGCTTGTTTCTGACAGAGTTACACACAGCGAAGGCATCAGTGGCGTAGGTATTGAATGGGATGTCCGTTCGGCGTTTACATTTTTTCTTTATTTTCAGGGGGGGGGGATTTTTCGTTAATTGCAGTGTTATTTTGTGTATTGGGGAGGGGGGAGGCTAAAAGATTTGCAGCCCCGGGCGGCACAAAGCCTAGCTGCGCCACTGGATGTCATTGAAAGTTTTTCATGAGAGTTGCTTTAAGATAATCCCATGTTGAGTCATCGACGCTCTCATCTGTTGTGATATGATGTTCATTAAAGTTCTGCGCTTGTTCTAAGAACTACCAGTTTATGATATGGTTTAGATTTTTTTTGTGTGTTTCTATTAACTTTCTATTAACATCGCTGCTGTTCGTGTGTCGGTGTGTTTCTGGCAAAATCTTTGTAAGACTAATTGCCGTCATCCCGTCCATGCCGAAAATTTGCACTTAGACTCATTGCCGACGGCAAGACATTCTATCAAATGTTCAGTCCCAAACCCTACCCTCAACAAACAAAAAATAAATAAATAAATAAACTGTTTTAACGCTACCAGATGACACTGAAATCGAGAAATAAAATTGAAAAGAATTGCGCAAAATGAGATTCTGGGAAACATCGCAAGTGCGTTTGGTGCCAGCATAAATATGTTCATGACTTTACAGAACTAGTTGGTGTAGTAAATCTGCGGTGTAAAAGCGGGTGGGGCATTAAAATATAAAAAAATATAGTTCAAGGGCGTGAAACAAAATGCAAGCCTTGGGGGAGGTGGGTGGTGGGTGGGGGGGGGGGGAAACTATTTGGAATCCTTATAAAGTGCGTTACTTGAATGCATGTTATGTCAAACTTGCAGGCGGCTCACCCTCACATCCCCAAATAATTATATTAACTGTGCTTTTGTTCATGTCTTCCTTTCTAGAGAAATCTTTGGGAGGCTTATTGACCCACATCCCGTGATCCTATCGAGCTGAAATGTGGCACATAGATTTGCTGCTGATGACAGCACATTCTATCAAACATTCAGCTCCACCTCTCAATCTCCCCACCCCCCCCCCCACACCAAAAAAAAAATAATAATTAGTTTTTCCTGTTTTGTTTTGAGGGAAAAATGAAGGAAATATGATGGAATGATTGCTTGAAAACTGTAGCCATCACTGAGTCCCACCAAAATGTTTATGAAGGATGCATACGATAAAACTGTGTTTTTACGGTCTGCTTAATTTTACTTTTAACTTTTCAATGATTTTATTTTTACTGGTTGTGTAAGGCAATTTCATCAGCACTTTCATGATTTTTTGTTTCGTCTCAAGCGAAGTTAAAAAAAAAAACAGAAGCTTTGATTGGTTGGTGGTTATGAATTTATCGACAATAATGAGTTTTAAATTTAATTGACACGCGGATTCATTTTCATTCTTTCATTATAAACAACAAATGAGAATGACTTTCACAATATTTAATAAAATTATCTCATAAAAGGAAACGTTACTAGAGTAGAAGTCAACAATGCAATTTGTTGGATGTAAAAGAATGTTGCCATAGAGTGTTTGCTCGTTAATTTAAAAAATGGAATATTTATAAAAATATAATTCAATAACTATTTAAAGAGGAATTTTATTGGTTTCGACAAGAAAAAAATGTTTCACTTCATTTCAAAAGTAAATTCTATTTGCAATATTTGTGATGAATGTGCGGAAACGAAATTTGAAAAAAAAAACGAGATTTAGATTGTTTTTTGAAATAACACTTTCGAATGTTCATTGAAATTGGAAACTATAGCCTACTTATAAGGGATCAAATAACTGCCCACGGTATTTCTTGATCTTCAGTGAATTATACCAAGACTGATGTATATTGTCACATTGCATTATGCAAAGACTGCTGTGTATCACATTGTGTAATAAAAGAAGTACTGTATATTGTTACATTGCATTTTACAAAGACTGCTGTATCTCACATTGTGTAATAAAAGAAGTACTGTCTGTTGTCACATTGTGTAATACAAGAACTGCTGTATACTGTCACAATTTGAAAGAAACAGCAAGAGATTTAGCAATACACAAAGTAATGCCTAAACACCAAAACACCATATGTATACAAGGCCTATCCACAATTTAGTATGCCAAGTCAATCCACAATTTAGTATGCCAAGTCAATCCACAATTTAGTATGCCAGCTAATCCACCAATTAGTATGCCAAGTCAATCCACCATTTATTATTCCAGGCAAAGGTCATTGTTTCATCGTACTGTGCTACATAATAGGCTATGAAAGTTGTACAGACAGAATTAACATCACATATCTTCATACGTTTAGAGCTTTACATAACATTTCTTCTTTACATATATAGAACTTTAGTTCAAATTTCTTCTTTACATTTAAATCTTCACATCAAATTTCTTCTTTACATCTAGAGCTTTAGTTCACATTTCTTCTTTACATCTAGAGCTTCACATCACATTCCTTCTTTACAGCTAGAGCTTCACATCACATTCCTTCTTTACATCTAGAGCTTCACATCACATTTCTTCTTTACATCTAGAGCTTCACATCACATTCCTTCTTTTCATCTAGAGCTTCACATCACATTCCTTCTTTACATCTAGAGCTTCATATCACATTTCTTCTTTACATCTAGAGCTTCACATCACATTCCTTCTTTTCAGCTAGAGCTTCATATCACATTCCTTTTTTACATCAAGAGCCTTAAATCATATTTCTTCTTTAAATCTAGAGGTTCAAATCACATTCCTTCTTTACATCTAGAGCTTCACAAATCATTCCTTCTTTACATCTAGAGCTTTACATCACATTCCTTCTTTACATCTAGAGCTTCACATCACATTCCATCTTTAAATCTAGAGGTTCAAATCACATTCCTAATTTAGATATAGAGCTTTACATCACATTTCTTCTTTACATCTAGAGCTTTACATCACATTTCTGCTTTACATCTAGAGCTTCACATCACATTCCTTCTTTACAGCTAGAGCTTCACATCACATTCATTCTTTACATCTAGAGCTTCACATCACATTCATTCTTTACAGCTAGAGCTTCACATCACATTCATTCTTCACAGCTAGAGATTCACATCACATTTCTTCTTTACATTTAGAGCTTCTCATCACATTCCTTCTTTACATCTAAATCTTCACATCACATTCCATCTTTAAATCTAGAGGTTCAAATCACATTCCTTCTTTACATCTAGAGCTTCACATCACATTCCATCTTTATATCTAGAGGTTCAAATCAAATTCCTTCTTTACAACTAGAGCTTCACATCACATTCCTTCTTTACATCTAGAGATTCACATCACATTCCATCTTTAAATCTAGAGGTTCAAATCACATTCCTTCTTTACATCTAGAGCTTCACATCACTTTTCTTCTTTACATCTAGAGCTTCATATCACATTCCTTTTTTACATCTAGAGCTTCACATCACATTTCTTCTTTACATCTAGAGCTTCATATCACATTCCTTTTTTACATCTAGAGCTTCATATCACATTCCTTTTTTACATCTAGAGCTTCACATCACATTTCTTCTTTACATCTAGAGTTTCAAATCACATTTCTTTATTACGTTTAGAAGGAAATCATTATTTGGTTTCCAGGACTTTATTTTTCAAAATTTAAGAAATATTTGACACTTCCAAGACTCCTGTCACGTGAAGAAAAAGACACCGCCGTCGATTGATCGGCTGGACACCATTAAATTCAACAACATCAACCTCCAGCAGGGCTCACATCTTGAGGCCAATATGCCAACAGAAGAACTGTACCTCCCATAAAACTGTCCCGACTGTACCTCCCATCTACGCCTCTCCAGTGAAGCACCTCCTCCTCTACGCCTCTAAAGAGAAGCACCTCCTCCTCTACGCCTCTAAAGAGAAGCACCTCCTCCTCTACGCCTCTCCAGTGAAGCACCTCCTCCTCTACGCCTCTAAAGAGAAGCACCTCCTCCTCTACGCCTCTCCAGTGAAGCACCTCCTCCTCTACGCCTCTCCAGTGAAGCACCTCCTCCTCTACGCCTCTAAAGAGAAGCACCTCCTCCTCTACGCCTCTCCAGTGAAGCACCTCCTCCTCTACGCCTCTCCAGTGAAGCACCTCCTCCTCTACGCCTCT
>CAXITT010000200.1:1065390-1114762 GCA_964033795.1 Lymnaea stagnalis
AACTTTATTTTTTTGTATTACCAACATTTTCCGAGAACAATATTAAAAATAAATAAATTTTCAAAAATCCCCCAAAAAAAAAAAACCCAAAAAAGAAAAAAAAACAACAACAAAAAAACCAGGCAACAACAAACAAACCAACCAGGGTAATATTGAGCAAAGCAGGACTTTTTGGCGCCACCGTTTTGGCGCCACCGTTTTGACGCCGCCGTTTTGGCGCAGGACATTTTGCCACAGAGCCGTTTTGCGCAGGACATTTTGGCGCCATTTAAAAAAATAACTTTTTATTTAACTTAACGTTTATAAACTTTCAATAAAGTTAACACACAACAGTATCCTTCGTGATTCAACTTTTCTTGACCACGCTTCGATGTAACATTTTCCATTGTACTGGTTTAACGGAGTTATAATTAGTGATCTATTTATGAAACTCTACTTAACTTATGATTTTAGTCTAGAACACTCTTGCACTTTTATAAATGTGACGCGCACGCATGATTAGGCAGGAACGGTCAATAATGGCTTATGCCATCTGTGCGCCAAAATGACGTGCGCCAAAATGACGTGCGCCAAAATGAGCTGCGCCAAAATGAGCTGCGCCAAAACGGCGGCGCCAAAACGTACCGAATATTGAGAGCGTTCCCATGACATTGGCGTAGGGGAGACGTTTTACAAACAATTTAATCGTTTAATGGTTTGTTATTCGCTTATGAGTTGAACAAAACAAAATAACTACTACACCAGGTGTCCCGGCCACTCCTGGGATATTGTCACGGAGTGCTAAGAGACCTAGGCGTTTAAGACACCAACCAAATGTCCAGGCAACCACTGGGAGTGCGGGAGGTGTTGTCAGAGAGTGAGAAAAGAAAGGACCCAGAAGTATAAGAAGAAATAAAGGGAAAATAACCGAAGGAAAACAAAAATTAAAAAGTTATCAATTAACAATCCAAACATTTTTTTTTTAAAATTAGAAAAAAGAATAGGAAAAAATTGGGAAAATTAACAATAAAAAAAAATTACATTACAAATGAGAGCTGATTAAGTTAAAATTTTGATTAGATGAAAGTTTATGTACAGTTGTTATACCCTCTTAACCTACTTTCGTACTTAACTACCCATTCCTTGGATTAACCAGTGAGAAGGTGTCATAAAATAAAAGCTAAATCGAACAAAAACATTGGTTTATTTGATAAATCTGTTCACATGACTCTTGTACACCGTCCTTGTAATACACGTAAAGCTGTCTTATTCGTGCCCCCGCTAGATTCAAATCTTGTGTGCTTCAGCTGCATATTCTTTTATGTTACAGCGATAAAGATGAAGGATAACCCTAATGTCCGGCCTATCGGCTCCATCGTGGTGTCTGTCACCGTGCTGTTGCTGTTCGAGAATTTAAACATACTGCATCAGGTCTAGGGAGCAGTCATTTGAATTCGAACCTGCTGGATCAAGTCTAAGGAGCAGTCATTTGAATTTGAACCTATACTGCATCAGAACTAGGGAGCAGCACTTTGTCAAAAGGTTTTAGACTAGACTTGAATCATGGCTGTTACACTGATTACCCCATTGAAGGTTTGTACGGTTTCAGTACGCTTATCTTTACTGATTTGTTACTCAACTTCACCAGATTTGTTACTTAACTTCACCAGATTTGTTACTAAACATCACCAGATTTGTTACTTAACTTCACCAGGTTTGTTACTAAACTTCACCAGATTTGTTACTTAACTTCACCAGATTTGTTACTAAAATTCCCCAGCTTTGTTACTTAACTTCACCAGATTTGTTACTAAACTTCACCAGATTTGTTACTAAACTTCACCAGATTTGTTACTTAACTTCACCAGGTTTGTTACTAAACTTCACCAGATTTGTTACTTAACTTTACCAGATTTGTTACTAAAATTCCCCAGCTTTGTTACTTAACTTCACCAGATTTGTTACTAAACTTCACCAGATTTGTTACTAAACTTCACCAGATTTGTTACTTAACTTCACCAGATTTGTTACTTAACTTCACCAGATTTGTTACTTAACTTCACCAGATTTGTTACTAAGCTCCACCAGCTTTGTTACTTAACTTCAACAGATTTGTTACTTAACTTCACCAGATTTGTTACTAAACTTCACCAGATTTGTTACTTAACTTCACCAGATTTGTTAATTAACTTCACCAGATTTGTTACTTAACTTCAACAGATTTGTTACTTAACTTCATCAGATTTGTTACTTAACTTCACCAGATTTGTTACCAATTTTCACCGGATTCATTCATAAATAAAGTAGGTTTCCTTATTTGTCTCACCAGAAAAGTGAACCAATACCAAATGGTAAATAGTAGTAGTCTAGATCAAATTTGAATTATCGCCAAAAATATATTAATATACTTCTAGAGAGACAGGTTAATTTTTGAAAACCCATTTCATTATTTAAAAAAAAAATATAATTGATCAAATTCAGTGACAAAGTAAATTTATAAGTAATAAATGAAGAGGAACTTCTCAAGTACTTTCAAAATTGCTATTAATCTGAAAATGTGTTGTTTTTTTTGAAAAAAAAAAAAGAATTTCTGAAATCAGATTACTCATTCATTATCAGAATAAGTAGTGCTGAGAATTTTAAATTGAACAGCTCCTAAAAATAAATTTTTACGTAATAAATCCTTTATATTTATTTTAAAAATTTTATAATGTATATTCTATATACCCCCCCCCCCCCTTTTTTTTTTTCCTCCCCACTTTTAATGCGAACATTTATTTCACTGACTGTTTCAGAAAAAAAATAATAAAGTATTGCGCCCCTTTGGGGAAAAACTTCTTTTTGGAGTTTGGGCGTCAGGCTGAACATTTGATAAAATACGTTGTCACCGGCAAGGAGTCTATGTGCCACGTTCCTGCTCGACGGGAAGTGGGACAATTGGTCGTCCGAAGAATTTGCCCCGCACCCAGCCAGAGATAAGCACACGAACAAGAGCGAAGTTAATGTAACGGATTTCAAAATATCCTTGGCTGAAAGTACTCCAAGACCCCGTGTCTTGTGGGAGAGCTGTCACCACATTTCTTAAATAAATGTGTCCAGTATTGACCATTGCTCTGTAGCCAGCCCAATAATTTAACACTACCTTAACAATATCTAGTAAATGTCATGTAATAGCACGGTAACAAAAAAGTTATCAATAAATTCAGCATTATTATTTTTGTTTCCATAAGAATTCAATAAATTATTTATTTATATTTAGGGATGTGATTCTAATGACATTTATTCATATGTTTCTATGACATCTATCCATATGATTCCATGATATTTATGCATATTATATGATTCTATGACATTTATGCCTATATGATTCTATGATATGACCATATCAATGTAGACAATGAAATGCGTGTGACCTTTCTCTGGTGTCTGGGGCTTGTCTGTTGTAGACTTAAGAATGCGACCAATCGGCTGGACGTGTGCGCACGTCATATCCATAGTTAGAACGTCGTCGATGCCTTCAAGTGCGGCTGGAAACATTCCATCTGCATCAAAATACATTGTTTGGTCCATTTGACCTGATAACAGAAACCAACAGGATTCTGAAGGGATTCCCCCATCAGGCTTAGACGTTGTTTTGACGCCATGAGCACCTGGGTAGAATTTGCATGACAACGAAATTCGGTGCGTTGATGGAATGTTAAGAGAGACTATTATGAAAATAATTCTTTTTTTAAATTCCAGGATATTTGAATACTCATGAAAACGTATTTATATTCCTTCATTTAAGTGACCATTCCTTGTTTTTTTTTAAAGGCATTACTGATTTTTTTTACCTTCATCTTGTTTTAATATTATTATAATTATTTATTTATTTATTTATAATTATTATTATTTTTATTTTTTATTTATTTTTTTTTATTTTTTTTTGGGGGGGTGGGGGGGGGATGGTCTCTGAGCTAATACCAGTGCAGTTTAAGACAACAATATTTTAAAAAATCAAATAACTTCCTAACTTGTCAAAGGATCGCTTACATCTGGTAACCTGGCATAATTCAATGACAGAACTCAAAGAAATGTAGTGAATTGACATTGGAATCACGATAGGTTTTTTAATGTTCAAGAAAGGTTCTCCGTGTAATGGGTAATTGTTAATGGGTAATGGGTAATGGTTAATGGGTAATGGTTAATGGGTAATGGTTAATGGGTAATGGTTAATGGGTAATGGTTAATGGGTAATGGTTAATGGGTAATGGTTAATGGGTAATGGTTAATGGGTAATGGGTAATGGTTAATGGGTAATGGTTAATGGGTAATAGTTAATGGGTAATGGTTAATGGGTAATGGTTAATGGGTAATGGTTAATGGGTAATGGTTAATGGGTAATGGTTAATGGTTAATGGTTAATGGGTAATGGTTAATGGGTAATGGTTAATGGGTAATGGTTAATGGGTAATGGTTAATGGGTAATGGTTAATGCTTAATGGTTAATGGGTAATGGGTAATTTATTAATGGGTCATGATTAATGAATTATGGTTAATGGGTAATGGTTAATGGGTAATGGTTAATGGGTAATGGTTTATGGGTAATGGTTTATGGGTAATGGTTAATGGGTAATGGTTAATGGGTAATAGTTAATGGGTAACTGTTAATGGGTAACGGGTAATGGGTAACGGTTAATGGGTAACGGGTAATGGGTAACGGTTAATGGGTAACGGGTAATGGGTAACAATGGGTAACGGTTAATGGGTAACGGTTAATGGGTAATGGGTAATGGGTAACGGTTAATGGGTAACGGGTAACTGTTAATGGGTAACGGGTAATGGGTAACGGTTAATGGGTAACGGGTAATGGGTAACGGTTAATGGGTAACGGGTAATGGGTAACGGTTAATGGGTAACGGGTAATGGGTAACGGTTAATGGGTAACGGGTAATGGGTAACTGTTAATGGGTAATGGTTAATGGGTAATGGATAAACAAAATTAAAAAATGTCCTGTTTCTAAATTGTATAATTTTGCAATGTCCTGGTTTCAATTTTAAAGGGAAAAAATGGTCTCCGTACGCTATAAATAAAGAGATTGGTTCCCCCCCCCCCCCCACCATTATAATGTACTGAGCTAACGAAACGTCCAATCCATGGTGACGAACGCTGCAGAGAAACATGGCGATGTTGTTTTTTTCTTCCCCTAGGTAGCTATTCAGATTTCTTACCCCTCCCCTCCCAGTCTCTTTAAGCAGTCAAAAAACTGTGTTCTGTCCCCGGTCTCTTTAAGCGGTCATTAGAATATGTCTGTGTTCTGTCCCCGGTCTCTTTAAGCGGTCATTAGAATAGGTCTGTGTTCTGTCCCCGGTCTCTTTAAGCGGTCATTAGAATATGTCTGTGTTCTAACGTTGAAGTATTGCGATCCATTAAATGACGAGACTGCTTGTGATTTCTCAGATGATGACAACACTTTGCACAATAGTGACTGTTGCTGGGCAGGCTCAACAATACAACAACTACCAACCGCCAGCAGCAGGTTACAACAACTACCAACCTGCAGCAGGTTACAACGGTTACAACCAATACCAACAGCCAGCCGATCTATATACCAACTATCAGATACCATCCAGGTAAGACGCGCTACATCGATTCTCCTTCATTACATGTTCAACTCGTAAAGGAGCAAAGTCCAACAACAACAACAACAACGCGCTCTATTATCTTTCAAGCTACACAATAATGATCAACCCACTCTAAGCCACCGATTCAGTTTCAAGATTTGTTGGCTTATTTTTGCTTAATCCACTATCATTCACTTAGAATACTTTCGTTGTTAAAATTGTTGTTTTCAACCCCGAGTTTAATCCCAATTTTCACCAATTGCCCTTCTCGTGTCCTTGACTCCTGCCCCCCCCCCTTTTTCAAACCACCGTGCCGCCAACACACCTACAACATGTGATTACGCTCTCTGCCCTCTGACCTTAGTCCAGCGTTGAACTCCTACGGGTCACAGCCTCAGTACGACAGAAAATGCAACGATTTGAACTGTAAGAGAGATGAGTGCTGTATAGAGACTCACAGGGGTTCTCAGTGCATCGGGCTCACCATGAACACCGCCACCAACCAATGTAAGTCTGATTGTGTCGTGGTAATTATCTTTTGCGAATCCCTTCTACATAAAAAGGAGCAAGAATGATCAATACATTGTCCGTGGGCCCTTAAGATATAGAAGAAGAAGAAGAATTAGTTTTCTATGACTTGAAGAGTCAAATTAAATTTTGGAGATAAGTATTAAAAAATATCGTTTGTAATAAGTCTTGTTTTTTTTTTCTTTTGGTGTTTTTTTTTCTTCTTGAAAATAATAAGTTGTAAAGTTAGTCAGTTGCTACATAAAACTAACTAATCATCACAACTGTCTTATCACATAGTGTGAGACGATGTGAGACATTGCGTTGACATTCCGATCAGAGTGGAGTCATATCCTTGCCAACTTTTGCCTTACTGAAGAATACAATAGAATAATGATTATGAAGTACGTTATATTTGATAACGTCTTGTTCCTCCCGTCTACAGGGGAATGTGCCCGACCAAAGAAATGTTACTCCTCCAGTGGCTGTGCGACTGGCTTCTGCTGCGTGTGGGCCATAGACACCACCGTCACGCAGACGTGTCCTAACTCTCCGGCATCATTCAACGGTTACGGAAATGCGGCACCATCCTACGGTTATGGGTACGGGAATGCGGCACCATCCTACGGCTATGGGTACGGCAATGCGGCACAAAACGAGGGCTGGTGTTTCAAGGCTGTAGGCACAGACAAACGTAAGTCGGCGAAATCACAACATTAGGTCTTTAAGACTCATCTCAACAAAACATTTACAAGTGTTCCGTAAGACTCATCTCGATAAAATACTAACAAAAGGTATGTAAGACTCATCTCGATAAAATACTAACAAAAGGTATGTAAGACTCATCTCGATAAAATACTAACAAAAGGTATGTAAGACTCATCTCAATAAAATACCAAAATTAGGTCCGTATGGCTCATCTCAATAAAATACTAAAATTAGGTCCGTAAGACTCATCTCAATAAAATACTAATAATTAGGTATGTAAGACTCATCTCAGTACTAATATTAGGTCTGTAAGACTCATCTCAATTAAATACTAAAATTAGGTCTGTAAGACTCACCTCAATAAAATACTAACATTAGGTCTTTACAACTCATCTAAAAACATACAAACATTAGGTCTGTAAGACTCATCTCAATTAAATACTAACATTAGTTCTGTGCGACTCATCTCAATAAAATACCAACATAAGGTATGTAAGACTCAAAACTACAAAAATACTAACATTAGGAGCCAAAATGATCAATAAATTGATCGTGGGCCCTTAAGATATAGAAGAAGAAGAAGAAGGTATGTAAGACTCATCTCAATAAAATAATAACATTAGGTCTGTAAGATCATCTCAATCAAATACGTACATTAGGTCTGTAAGATCATCTCAATCAAATACTTACATTAGGTCTGTAAGATCATCTCAATACGACTCACCTCAATAAAATACTAACATCAGGTCTCTACTTCTCATCTCAATAAAATACTAACATTAGGTCTCTACTTCTCATCTCAATAAAATACTAACATTAGGTCTCTACTTCTCATCTCAATAAAATACTAACATTAGGTCTCTAATTCTCATCTCAATAAAATACTAACATTAGGTCTCTACTTCTCATCTCAATAAAATACTAACATTAGGTTTCTACTTCTCACCTCAATAAAATACTAACAATATGTCTGTAAGATTCATCTCGTTAAAATACTAACATTAGATCTGGTGTATTTAATTCAATGCAATATTAACATCAGGTCTGATGGATTCAACTCAATAGAATGCTGACATCGGGCCTGTAAAACTCATCTCAATAAAATATTAAGTACACACTACCTAAAGATAATGGCATCAACTGGGATTGTTCCCTCCCCCCCAACCGCCCCATTCCACCCCATTCCACCCCATTCCTCCCCATTCCACCCCTAAATTGACAGCAACAGCAATAGTTAAGGTGAGATCGCTGATAAAAAATGTGGTGGGGGCTATCTCAGAATCATTCTAATACCAAACTGTTAAACAATTTTTACAATTTTTTTTTTAAATGTCACCTACACACTGATTCAACAAACAGAGATGTTATTTTGTGTGGTATTAAATATTGGAGATGATCAATACCACATTCTCGACACCTTGTTACGTAGTAATTCGGACCATCAATCAAGAAAAACGCATCTTCGCAGGTCTTACAATAATTGAAACTTCTCAAAATATGCATGTCCCTATTAACATATCGTTGGACACTTGCGTCGGACGGTAGTACTCCTGATACGAAATCTATCGGCCTTGTGTTTTCCCTTGCAGCCTGCTGGGTGCCACTGCCTGGACAAGCGCAGAAAGGATGCCCGTGTCAGAACCCGCTCGAAGTGTGTGTTCCGATTATTGACCCGTTCACAGTGGGTGAGTACTGCGTACATCTCAACGAGATGTGCAGTGGCCGTTTCGGTGATATGAATAAATACCATCGGTCAATCCGATATGGATAGTGGATATTTTACTTTGAGCACTTTGAGATGGTGACCAATCTCCAAGGAAATAGGTGATTGGGGCGGCGTTGAGTCCAGGGGGTGGGGGAGTGGATGACATCTCTTTTGGTTAGAGTTAATTTAACAGCTTCATACTTTTTAGATTTTAATAAAAAGTGAAATAATCAAATGCCAAAGGTGGGTTGGATTATTCATTTGCGCAAACCCTGACCTCTTGTCTATTTCTATTTTTTTTTATTTTGTAATTATTATTATTTTTTTAAATCGTTTACCTTTAAACTAACTTCTATAAGAGCTCAACATTGTTCAACACAGTTCAGCATAGTTCAACTTAGCTCAAAAATAGTTAAACACAGTTCAGCATAGTTCAACTTAGCTCAACATAGTTCAACACAGTTCAGCATAGTTCAACATAGCTCAACATAGTTCAACATAGCTCAACATTGTTCAACACAGCTCAGCATAGTTCAACATAGTTCAACACAGTTCAGCACAGTTCAACATAACTCAACATAGTTCAACACAGTTCAGCACAGTTCAACATAGCTCAACATAGTTCAACATACCTCAACATTGTTCAACACAGTTCAGCATAGTTCAACATAACTCAACATAGTTCAGCATAGTTCAGCATAGTTCAGCATAGTTCAGCATAGTTCAGCATAGTTCAGCATAGTTCAGCATAGTTCAGCATAGCTCAACATAGTTCAACATAGCTCAACATAGTTCAACATAGCTCAACATAGTTCAACACAGTTCAGCATAGTTAAACATAGCCCAACATAGTTCAACATAGCTCAACATAGTTCAACACAGTTCAGCATAGTTAAACATAGCCCAACATAGTTCAACACAGTTCAGCATAGTTAAACATAGCCCAACATAGTTCAACACAGTTCAGCATAGTTAAACATAGCCCAACATAGTTCAACATAGCCCAACATAGTTCAACATAGCCCAACATAGTTCAACACAGTTCAGCATAGTTAAACATAGCCCAACATAGTTCAACATAGCTCAACATAGTTCAACACAGTTCAGCATAGTTAAACATAGCCCAACATAGTTCAACACAGTTCAGCATAGTTAAACATAGCCCAACATAGTTCAACACAGTTCAGCATAGTTAAACATAGCCCAACATAGTTCAACATAGCCCAACATAGTTCAACATAGCCCAACATAGTTCAACACAGTTCAGCATAGTTAAACATAGCCCAACATAGTTCAACATAGCCCAACATAGTTCAACATAGCCCAACATAGTTCAACACAGTTCAACATAGTTAAACATAGTTCAACATAGCCCAACATCTTTTTTATTTTTGTGCAAACTTAAAGCCATTTAATGTTTATTCGTTGGTCAGTTATTTATGGAAACAATCCATTCGAATGTTGTTCTTTTCCAGGAACATGCCGTGTCCCAATTGACATGACATCGTAGGGGCCATGGACGAATTGACAGCGTGAAATAACTACAACACCAAAACAGATGAAAACTTTCGTCACTTTTTAAAAAAAATACATAATCAAATATTTGATATCTGAAAATCTGAAGAATTATTTTTTTAAAACTTTAAAAGTAACTGAATGTATATTTCTGATGAAAATAATCTTAAATTTTCCAAATAAATTAGTATAAGCCAAATAGCGTGTTTACTGGGCAAAAATTCGTTTCCATAGACATTATAATTTATTTCAGAATACCGTCCAATAATGATATACTCTCAAAGAACCTTATTGTGATAAATAAAGTTTTGTTATTTTTTTTTTTAAATCCCTGAGGAGAAAAACATTTCTTATGTTCGATGAAGCTTTTCGATGAAGCGATGCAATATTTAAAATAGTTAAAGGTGTGAGAAGAGGTTGGGATGCTTCTGAGTTCGACCACCGCTCTGCGGGCAATTTATTTCGATGTACTAGTCTCGTTAGCCCAGTCAGACCGCTAGGCATATGTTCTGATGGAGCAGAGGGTACTCAGTTTGGCCCAGTCTCTCACCCGTTGGGTCGCCAAGCTTGACGCTGACCAGATCAACAAACCAAAGAACTGGCTTGACCCGGAAGTCTTTGGGTGCAGACGGCGGTGTTACGCCAAATGGCGCAAGTAATGCAGCGAGCCAGGGAGGTAAAATATGATATGCTTTACAAAAGCTTCAAGATGAAAATCACCAGTGTATATCGGATTATTTAGCAGTGGAAATGTGAAGTAATTTAAAAGAATATGTGGGAGTGAAAATCTGAATAAATGTATCAATTTTAAGTAAAAGTTTTTATGATCACGAGCAGCTGGTCAACCGTTGAGAATGTTTGAAAGGATCGATAAGCAAAAGTGTCTCGGTGAATAGAACTGCAGCTATGTAATAAGAACCATTAACCATTGCATGATCTAAAAAAAAGAGCTTGACAATTGCAAGGGACATAATTCTTAATGAGGTTTGTTTCCCTTTGCATGTCGCATAACTCAAATGTATCTTAATAGTATGATTACATTTCAGACAGACATTTTTTTCGCTCCATAATTTGCTTTAGCTTTTCCTTTTACTGTGAGAATTGTTTGACCCCGAAAGGTACTATTTAACCCGCATGCCTTCCGTTTAAATAGATTTGAAAATATGTAGAAAAATATATAATAATATTAAAAATTCCCCACATACTATCGTCTGTACTTCCGGGGCATGTCATTTTTTTCATATGTGCTACTAGAATATTCCTGGAGTTCACTGATCTGGGATAAAACAACAGCATCGCTAAAGGGAATGTTGTTTCTTCCTTCAAATTATATTACAAAAAAATATGCTACATTCCCAAGCCAACCATTGTTTCCATACATTCAAACATTCATAAAACAGATTGTTTCATTGTTTCCATACATTCAAACACCCATAAAACAGATTGTTTCATTGTTTCCATACATTCAAACACCCATAAAACAGATTGTTTCATTGTTTCCATACATTCAAACATCCATAAAACAGATTGTTTCATTGTTTCCATACATTCAAACATTCATAAAACAGATTGTTTCATTGTTTCCATACATTCAAACATTCATAAAACAGATTGTTTCATTGTTTCCATACATTCAAACATTCATAAAACAGATTGTTTCATTGATTCCATACATTCAAACATTCATAAAACAGATTGTTTCATTGTTTCCGTACATTCAAACATTCATAAAACAGATTGTTTCATTGTTTCCGTATATTCAAACATTCATAAAACAGATTGTTTCATTGTTTCCATACATTCAAACATTCATAAAACAGATTGTTTCATTGTTTCCATACATTCAAACATTCATAAAACAGATTGTTTCATTGTTTCCATACATTCAAACATTCATAAAACAGATTGTTTCATTGTTTCCATACATTCAAACATTCATAAAACAGATTGTTTCATTGTTTCCATACATTCAAACATTCATAAAACAGATTGTTTCATTGTTTCCATACATTCAAACATTCATAAAACAGATTGTTTCATTGTTTCCATACATTCAAACATTCATAAAACAGATTGTTTCATTGTTTCCATACATTCAAACATTCATAAAACAGATTGTTTCATTGTTTCCATACATTCAAACATTCATAAAACAGATTGTTTCATTGTTTCCATACATTCAAACATTCATAAAACAGATTGTTTCATTGTTTCCATACATTCAAACATTCATAAAACAGATTGTTTCATTGTTTCCATACATTCAAACATTCATAAAACAGATTGTTTCATTGTTTCCATACATTCAAACATTCATAAAACAGATTGTTTCATTGTTTCCATACATTCAAACATTCATAAAACAGATTGTTTCATTGTTTCCATACATTCAAACATTCATAAAACAGATTGTTTCATTGTTTCCATACATTCAAACATTCATAAAACAGATTGTTTCATTGTTTCCATACATTCAAACATTCATAAAACAGATTGTTTCATTGTTTCCATACATTCAAACATTCATAAAACAGATTGTTTCATTGTTTCCATACATTCAAACACCCATAAAACAGATTTTTTCATTGTTTCCATACATTCAAACATTCATAAAACAGATTGTTTCATTGTTTCCATACATTCAAACATTCATAAAACAGATTGTTTCATTGTTTCCATACATTCAAACATTCATGAAACATATTTTTTCATTGTTTCCATACATTCAAACATTCATAAAACAGATTGTTTCATTGTTTCCGTATATTCAAACATTCATAAAAAAGATTGTTTCATTGTTTCCATACATTCAAACATTCATAAAACAGATTGTTTCATTGTTTCCATACATTCAAACATTCATAAAACAGATTGTTTCATTGTTTCCGTACATTCAAACATTCATAAAACAGATTGTTTCATTGTTTCCATACATTCAAACATTCATAAAACAGATTGTTTCATTGTTTCCATACATTCAAACATTCATAAAACAGATTGTTTCATTGTTTCCGTACATTCAAACATTCATAAAACAGATTGTTTCATTGTTTCCATACATTCAAACATTCATAAAACAGATTGTTTCATTGTTTTCATACATTCAAATATTCATAAAAAAGATTGTTTCATTGTTTCCATACATTCAAACATTCATAAAACAGATTGTTTCATTGTTTCCATACATTCAAACATTCATAAAACAGATTGTTTCATTGTTTCCGTACATTCAAACATTCATAAAACAGATTGTTTCATTGTTTCCATACATTCAAACATTCATAAAACAGATTGTTTCATTGTTTCCATACATTCAAACATTCATAAAACAGATTGTTTCATTGTTTCCATACATTCAAACATTCATAAAACAGATTGTTTCATTGTTTCCATACATTCAAACATTCATAAAACAGATTGTTTCATTGTTTCCATACATTCAAACATTCATAAAACAGATTGTTTCATTGTTTCCATACATTCAAACATTCATAAAACAGATTGTTTCATTGTTTCCATACATTCAAACATTCATAAAACAGATTGTTTCATTGTTTCCATACATTCAAACATTCATAAAACAGATTGTTTCATTGTTTCCATACATTCAAACATTCATAAAACAGATTGTTTCATTGTTTCCATACATTCAAACATTCATAAAACAGATTGTTTCATTGTTTCCATACATTCAAACATTCATAAAACAGATTGTTTCATTGTTTCCATACATTCAAACATTCATAAAACAGATTGTTTCATTGTTTCCATACATTCAAACATTCATAAAACAGATTGTTTCATTGTTTCCGTACATTCAAACATTCATAAAACAGATTGTTTCATTGTTTCCATACATTCAAACATTCATAAAACAGATTGTTTCATTGTTTCCATACATTCAAACATTCATAAAACAGATTTTTTCATTGTTTCCGTACATTCAAACATTCATAAAACAGATTGTTTCATTCTTTCCATACATTCAAACATTCATAAAACAGATTGTTTCATTGTTTCCATACATTCAAACATTCATAAAACAGATTGTTTCATTGTTTCCGTACATTCAAACATTCATAAAACAGATTGTTTCATTGTTTCCATACATTCAAACATTCATAAAACAGATTGTTTCATTGTTTCCATACATTCAAACATTCATAAAACAGATTGTTTCATTGTTTCCATACATTCAAACACCCATAAAACAGATTGTTTCATTGTTTCCATACATTCAAACACCCATAAAACAGATTGTTTCATTGTTTCCATACATTCAAACATTCATAAAACAGATTGTTTCATTGTTTCCATACATTCAAACACCCATAAAACAGATTTTTTCATTGTTTCCATACATTCAAACCTTCACAACACACCAAGAGCCGCTCAAGACAGACCGCTTGCCGTTTTCTCTTTGTTTCAAATCGTCTTTTGATGTCCGGTTGCGTTTCCTTGCCCCACATAACCAGCTATTACTCTCCCATGAAACCCTTGTCTCTGTAATGACGGAGCTAAATTTTTGGCAGGCTCTGGCCCTGTGCGTTTCTCACCACTTGCCGGACATACGACGGCTCCAACAAGTAGCCAAGCACTCGAGCCTTGGAATTGGTGCGCTGTTTCTCTCTGTGGTCTCTAGCGGCTTCTTGATCATGACGGAAGCCGCGCACCGGACCATGTAATTTGTTTCTCAGACCCGCGGTCTTCTCCGTGGGACCGCGTTGAACAGTTCTCAGCGGAACCACCGCTCAATTAGGCCGGGCGGCTGAATGGCGGTCCTTATGGGAACATGCGTGTTAAAAAACACATTGACGTATTAAGACGTGACAAGAGATGGGAGCTGCAGTGGAAGTCGGCCCCGTGGTGGCGGATGGTCTTTTGGTTTTTGGCGAGGTGGCAGGATGGGTGCGCAATACCTGAGAAAGGAAAATAAAAAGAAAACTATTTCTAGATTTGAATGTTTGGAAGGATATGATACGCACGAACTTAAAACTTTTAAAGTCCACTAAAAAGTGGAAGAAATCAGTGGAAATCAGTAGTGCCACAGTGCATGTCATGGCGAATCTAAAACTGTTTAATAATAATGTTTGCGTCTACTGGCTCTAAACTCTAAACATTTCATTTGGGAAAAAGAAAGAAAAAAAAAAGGGGTGAAGGACGAATATTTAAAAAAAATATTTTCTATTTTTTATTGACTTTACTCCAAACATTAAAAAACAAAAAACAAATGCTTCCATGATTATCTCTTCACTTCAAGGCATTATTGTGGGGTTTTTTTTGCTCACCTCGAAGTTACCCCGTGCGAGCTCACATGGGAAAAAAGAGAAGGGCCGCACTGCCTTCTAAATGGAGAATGAGATACCGACCATGCAAATGTATTAACGTCCTATTGTGGGTAAGAACACTAACTGCTGAAATTAAACAATAAAATGAATATTTACAGTCTTATAACTAAGCACAGGGTAAAACTGAAAGCTCAAAATAGTATATTTTATTCGAATCCGGAAATTTGTTTGAAAGAAATTTCGTTGACTTAAGAGTGATCGACGGAAATTTGATCGAACGGAAATTTGGTCGAATAATTTTTTCAGTCACACTTTAACATTTTGCGTCAAATTTATATTTGAACGCATTATTTTATTTTACTATATAGTAACTGCGTTCAAAAAGGAATTCGACGAACATTTTATAGTGTGAAAAGAAGAAAAAAAGATTCGACCAAATTTCCGTTCTATCAAATTTCCGTCGATCAATTTTCCGACGATGAAATTTCTTTCAAACCAATTTCCGGTAACCTATTTTACTAAGTCCCGTCCCAAAGGCACACAAATCACCCCACCCCCCCCCCCCACACGCCCAACCCGGCCATTTCAATGTAATTTTTTTTCTTTTCCAAATCACCTACATATTTAAAATACATCATAAATTTCCGTCCATCAATTTTCCCACGATGAAATTTCTTTCAAACCAATTTCCGGTAACCTATTTTACTAAGTCCCCCCCCCAAGGCACACAAATCCCCCCCCCCCCCCCCCCCACACGCCCAACCCGGCCATTTCAATGTAATTTTTTTTCTTTTCCAAATCACCTACATATTTAAAATACATCATCAACAACAACAACAAAAAAAGTTGAGAATAATTACATAAATTAAAGTTGCTCTGTTATATCTATAATGAAATGATTTGCGTCCATCTTAGTTTTATATCACGATGTATTTGTTTCATCATGTATTCATGTATTTGTTTAACTTCCATAAGACAATGTACGTGTTTAAAAAACATATTACGTACTTGAAAGCAATAAGATTGATCGCCCTACTCTCTACTCTCTCCACGTGAGCAAGCATTTCAAAGGTTCGTACGCTAGGTCTTCACAATTTTAGACCCATATCACGTGGCTTCACTTTAATCTCTAGCCCGCTGATCTAAATGAATTCCGCACGAAAGATGCCGTCACTTGAAGAGATGCGGTGATAGTTAAATCCCTTGATAGGTATTCCGTCTCAGGGAATTCCCTCTCTACTGAACAATGCAATGCGTCAGAAGTACCAGGATGGTGTGAACAGCAAACCATTAATATCCCCCCCCCCCTTTTTCCCTGCTTCGACCCCCTTAAAGTCGCTTTCATTCAAACTGTCGTTTTCTAAGCCATGTGCGTATGGTGCTAACTATACCTGCCGGTGTCTATTATTTCAAACAATTTGTACCAATTTGATATCATGTCTGCTGAAGTTTTTTTGTTTGGAAGCATACTTCTAAATTATAATAAAACCTCTGCCACAAGTTAAAGGTGGCACTGTAATGCACTTTTGAACGCAACCTTAGGAAGTCATCTATATCTTTTCAAACTCCACTTTGCACATACATATGCTCTCGTCATACGATCACATTTTCATCAAATTGTGGTCAAATATTCCTCAAATGTTGTCAAATTTCTTTTTGAACGCCCTGTTTTGTATTACCAAACAGTGCGTTCATAAAAAAATTTGACGCAAATTTGACCGAAATTTGATCGCGTGAACTGAGCAATAACGTCTCCTGTCTTCGATGACCGATCTTCAAAAGTCACTTCATTAACGATGTTAAAATGGATTCGAAGATGGAAATGACGGATATTGTATAGCGTCTGACAAACCTGCTCTACGGGCAGTATGGACATTTCTGGAAGTCATTTTTTTCATATCTGACATTAAGCAACGTCGCTAGTGACATCCGGGTCTTCAAAGCTGTCCTCTCTTTCTGTGATGTCATGTCATGCCTGCTTCTGGTGTCCTTTATTTTCCATTTTTTTTTTTTTAAATGTTAAGTGAGCCAGACAAACAACTTAAGAGCACCTCGGCTTAGCGAACGTCTCTACTAAAACGAAACGGCCCCCCCCCTACTTTTTTTTCTACCCCAAAACAACATCAAAATCAAGTACAACAATCAACTGAAATAATTCCAGCTAATTCGACACAGATTGAAGGTAAGTGGCACGAGTTTTCACGGAGGGTTCTCTCCCATTATGATGGACTTCTCCCATAGGCTTTAACCTTTGCACTCGTGTCAACAACCTTTGCACTCGTGTCAAGATGTAACATTTGAAAATAAATGCTACTCTAAAATAGTGACTTGCTTGATACGTTGAATGATATCTTCACGTTTTGTTTCATTTAATAGTTAATTACACAATATAGCGTTTACCACACAATATAGCGTTAACTACACAGTATAGCTTTGTGTTGTTTCTCTTACACACGATAAGGAAAGCAAGTCCCTTTGGGGCTGATTTCTTTATAAAATTCCAGAAATCCACAATACTCGGGTAATGTAGCACAAGACTTTTAGGCTACATTGTAGCATTATTTTAGTAGGAAGCCCTAAAGTCAGAATCATTTTGTATCTGTTATAGCCGTAAGTTTATTTTTGCTCTCACCCCCTTCCCAACCCAATTTGCAGGTTTTATTTAAATTGTTATGCACTGTGGCGCCCCCAGTAATAAACAACTTAACAAGTGACCAAGTTTTGTTTGTGCCCCCCCCCCCCCCCCTCCACTCACCCCACACAANTTTGGAAACCCCGAAATAACCCCCCCCCCCCCCCCATAGACGGGGGCACTAGGGCTAATTTTGAGATTCATTGAAACATTGACGTCACCACACCAAACCCTCCGGTTTACGTTTCAGACTGACCGCGTCCAGTTAGTGGTCACCTAGCCGCTGTAGGTAACCATAGAAACCCTGACACGATTGACACGTGATTAGGGTAAATGGCTCCTCGTGCCCAGGGCGAATTGTGTTTGGTCGGTCGGTAATCCACGCCGAGTATCACGTGACCGTGTTTACGTTGGGGTAAATTTCCTTCCGACTGAAGCTTGGATGCCACACTGACGGCGTAGCAGCCGGGCAGCTCTGACAAAATGTTAGGGTACAGAAATATATATAAGAGAAAGGAAGAAAATAGAAAAACAGTATGAGGCCAGGAGAGTGAAAGAGGTCGTCTG
Organism: Lymnaea stagnalis; assembly: GCA_964033795.1. NCBI lineage: Eukaryota > Metazoa > Mollusca > Gastropoda > Lymnaeidae > Lymnaea > Lymnaea stagnalis. The sequence continues at coordinate 1,083,896 of CAXITT010000200.1, forward strand.
ACGGACTGTCAGAAATACATGAATACAGATAGAGAGAAGACATAAAAAATACATAAAGACAGAGAGGGATAGAGAAAGAAAAGGAGAACGATAAAGGATGAAGAGAGGGATGAAGGAATGGAGACAGAGAGAGAGAGAGAGAGAGAGAGAGGGGGGAGGTACAGAGAGAGAGTGGAGGAAGAAGAGAGAGGAGAGAAAGAGAGAGGAGAGAAAGAGAGAGGAGAGAAAGAGAGAGGAGAGAAAGAGAGAGGAGAGAAAGAGGGGGAAAGAGCAAGAGAAAGAGAGCGAAAGAGAGAAAGAGAGAGAGAGAGAAAGAGAGAGAGAAAGAGAGAGAGAGAGAGAGAAAGAGAGAGAGAAAGAGACGGAGAGAGAGAGAGAGAGAGAGAAATGTTAGGACTCATACTGCGAGGGTTTTGGGAAAAGGGGGGGGGGGCACAGAGAAAGTCATTTTATAACATAAAATCAATAAGTTCACTCCTGCAGACAATTTGTGTTCCTCAGAGTCTTTTTCTTTCTAGTCCTAGTTTCTTGGCATCCAACATGAAATAGGGATTTTTTAACTGCCAGATCTCAAACCAATTGAGAGGAAGACACATTGTTAAGCTTTAACGACAATGCTTTGTTTATGACCAAACAGCTAACAGCTCAAACATGGAAGTAGTTGAATCTCAGTTAAGATCCTGAGATTTGAACGGCCTAAGGAGGGCGATGCAGCCCATTAAGCCACATCCACAGAGACATGGCCCCACCTTTCGGTCTCCAGCCCGATCCTCTCAATGGTGCCAGACCTGACAGATCAGCAGGAGGCGCCACGCGATGTGAAGATCCCTGATTGGTCAGGCGGCACTTTAGACATGATACTCAAAATGATGGCTGCCACCTCCGCCGCCAAAACCCGCCTCCGGGAGCTTCATTTCCCCCCCCCCCCCCCCCCCCCCCCCCCCCCCCCCCCCCCCCCCATGTGAAGATCCCCGATTGGTCAGGCGGCACTTTAGACATGATACCCAAAATGATGGCTGCCACCCCCCCCGCCAAAACCCCCCCCCGGGAGCTTCATTTCCCCCCCCCCCCTCCCCTCTCCTCCCCGTGTGTCGGTTCCATCTTTTAAGATTGAAAGCGCGCGCACTCTTGGGTAGGAGGAAAACTCGCCGAGTCCTCGTTATCTGCTCTTTTAAAACAAGCTCACAGGGATTACTCGAGTGGGAGAGCTGTTGATTTGTTTTTTTTGGTCAAACTGGTCTACTGAAAATAGTCTTACTGAAAATAGTCATCTTTATTTGCCGAACAAAACAACAACAACAACAACAAAACGATCTCGCACTTTCCGAAAGCTTGAGATTTAAAGATGTATAATCTAACAATCTAAAAAAAAACAAAACCAAAAAAACGTTCAAATTTGTCTTAACCTTCGGCTGACTTAACAACATACTATGGCATCAAGGTACAGTTGACTTACCAGCAGACCATGGCATCAAAGGCACACAGTTGACTGGATGATGATGGTGAACTTAAAGAAACTGAAGACGAACTCTACCTACTCCCACTAAAGTTTTCTTCCAGCTGACGTGTTTTTGTGTGTGTGTGTGTGTTGAATTTCATTCGGAGAAACGAGTACACGCGAGGGGCCTTTAAAACACGTCGTGAGAACCCCTCCGGGGGGGTGGGGGCGCTTTCGTTTCTCGTGTTTCTGGAAAACTCCTTGAACCGGAACGGTGTTTATATTTCTTACTGATGATCTGCGCTGCATCTCCACTCCTGGAATCATCCGGCACGCCGAGACTGTTGGCAGTATCTATGTCAAAACATTGAGCACAGCGAAGACATCTGAGTTCACAGAAGTCACACACATGCAACATCGGCTCACTGGCTACTACTCTATCTGGCTCGGTCGACCCCCACTTTGCTGAACGGTTTAAGAGGCTCAAAAGGTGTTTAGCCAAGGGCGACCATTTCTTTCTTCTTTTTGTTTTTTAGCGCTGCAAGTACCTCCCCGTTGACTTTGGTGTGTGAGGGCATCAGCCCAGGGAATGCGACCCCGCGGAGTTGTGATTTAGGCTCGCACTGGATAGAACAAAACACGAGGTGGGTAGCTCTCTGGTGTTATTAAGATTGTGCTTAGCTGCTATAAAACCGCCCTTTTCGGGCGCCGGTTGTTAAAGGGCAAACAATGAAGACTGATACATTTATGATGCTACCAATTTAGGCTGATACATTTATGATGCTACCAATTTAGGCTGATACATTTATGATGCTACCAATTTAGGCTGATACATTTATGATGCTACCAATTTAGGCTGATACATTTATGATGCTATCAATTTAGGCTGATACATTTATGATGCTACAAATTTAGGCTGATACATTTATGATGCTATCAATTTAGGCTGATACATTTATGATGCTACCAATTTAGGCTGATAAATTTATAATGCTAACAATGTAGACTGATAAATTTATGATGCTACCAATGTAGACTGAAAAATAATGATGCTACCAATGTAGACTGATAAATTTATAATGCCACTAATGTAGAAGGAAAAATGTAGACTGCTACGTTTATGATGCTACCAATGTAGACTGATAAATTTATGATGCTACCAATGTAGACTGATAAATTTATAATGCCACTAATGTAGAAGGAAAAATGTAGACTGCTACGTTTATGATGCTACCGTTGTAGACTGATAACGTTATACTGCTAAAAATGTCGACTAGTAAATTTTTGAAAATTTTTGTGAATATTTGACATAATTACAAAACATTACATTTATTCGAATACGATGTAAATTAATTGCAATGATTTTACTATCCGATACCCTGGTAGCATGTGAAACTTTAGAATACATTGAATTATTCAACTATTCCGTTTTGTTTGCGAACGAAAAACATTATCACATAGTGCCGCCAAACACCTTCACAGAGTGCCGCCAAACACCTTCACATAGTGCCGCCAAACACCTTCACATAGTGCCGCCAAACACCTTCACAGAGTTCCGCCAAACACCTTCACATAGTGCTGCCAAACACCTTCACAGAGTGCCGCCAAACACCTTCACATAGTGCCGCCAAACACCTTCACATAGTGCCGCCAAACACCTTCACATAGTGCCGCCAAACACCTTCACAGAGTGCTGCCAAACACCTTCACAGAGTGCCGTCAAACATTACCACAGAGTGGAGCCGAAAATTATGAAAGAGTTCCGCCAAACATGATCACAGAGCTCTACAAAATGTTGATTATTACAACGCTGTATCTATATATACATGTTTTACTTGTTTAGAAAAGAGTACTCGTCTTTTTGCTTGAATAAAAAGATATAGACGTGTATTGTCCCCATTTTGAAGAGGGGTACAGTCTGGCGTAACCATTTTGAAGAGGAGTACAGTCTGGCGTAACCATTTTGAAGAGGGGTACAGTCTGGCGTAAGCATTTTGAAGAGGGGTACAGTCTGGCGTAACCATTTTGAAGAGGGGTACAGTCTGGCGTAGCCATTTTGAAGAGGGGTACAGCGGGCTGGGAACTAAACACATAATCTATAAAAAAAAAAGTAATACGTAGTAGCTAAGCCAACCCGATTAAAGAATCATAGGAAGTGGGGTTGGAAGGGAGGGAGGTACCTCCTTAACGTTAACCAAGACGTCAAACTGTAATGACAACAGCCCTTTCACTGCACACCATCTTCATATGCGCACAATCACATCGGTGCGGTTCAGAATGTAACTGCGCCCAAGTAAGACAGGAAAGTGTAGATTTTATGATTCTTTTGATTTTAGACGTTACATCTCTAACATCTCAGAGCAACAATAACAGTATATATATATATTAATAATTCGACTTATTATTGTTATTATTATTCTTTGAATAAAGCTCAAACAAACTGAGGTAGTGTTTAGTTTACCAGAACACGCCCTTAGAATAAAGCTCAAACAAACTGAGGTAGTGTTTAGTTTACCAGAACACGCCCTTAGAATAAAGCTCAAACAAACTGAGGTAGTGTTTAGTTTACCAGAACACGCCCTTAGAATAAAGCTCAAACAAACTGAGGTAGTGTTTAGTTTACCAGAACACGCCCTTAGAATAAAGCTCAAACAAACTGAGGTAGTGTTTAGTTTACCAGAACACGCCCTTAGAATAAAGCTCAAACAAACTGAGGTAGTGTTTAGTTTACCAGAACACGCCCTTAGAATAAAGCTCAAACAAACTGAGGTAGTGTTTAGTTTACCAGAACACGCCCTTAGAATAAAGCTCAAACAAACTGAGGTAGTGTTTAGTTTACCAGAACACGCCCTTAGAATAAAGCTCAAACAAACTGAGGTAGTGTTTAGTTTACCAGAACACGCCCTTAGAATAAAGCTCAAACAAACTGAGGTAGTGTTTANGCCCCCCGCCCCCCCCCCCCATTTTTTCCGTATCTTAATACAGGACATCCACTATTTTGAGGGAAAACCATTCATTTCTGCCGACCTATCTGCATACGTAGTCATAGTATTAAATTGAATGTCCTGTAACAATTAAAAAAAGAATAAATCATTTGGTATTATCCGTGATGCCCGTCTCAGGGATAAGTTTGAAATCACGTAGGAAACAAATCTTTAAAACATGATTTTTTTGTTGGTTTTTTTGGTTGTTTTTTTTTACAATAGAAATTATAAATTGAACAATCATTAACATAACAATCATAAATATAAAAATTATAAACATAACACTCATTAATATCACAGTAATAAATATAACAATCCTAAACATAACAATTATAAATATAACAATGATAAATGTAACAATTATAAATATTTATCAAATATATATCACAGACGTGGCTGACTACGTTAAAATGAAATTGCCATAAAAACAACACAGCGTTTGATGTTTTGAGATGGCATAAGATATGATCATCATCTCCACTCCTTGTCTGATTACGCACAAGTATACATATACATATTATACACCTTCAAAAAATTGTCACAAAATCTAAATATTTTTTTATGGCATAAAAACTTCATCATGCCTTCGATAACATTTTAAAGAAATAAAGTTTTTATTCAAATATTGACATCAAACTTAAAAAAAAAAAAAATGCTCCGATGAATTGAAATCCATCCATAGGTATGACTAAATATGGAAGTAGAAGTATAACACAGTAACACATGCCTACTTCTGGTAAGGCTAATTCCAACCACCGTATATTGTGACACACGTCTCAACGTGTTGTCAAAGTTTCGGAAGCTCAACATGTCATGCTTGTACTTTAAAACTCAATTAATTATATTTCGCGTTAACACAATTGAAAACACGCCTGCTTCCAAAAGAACATTGATATTTTTTTAGAGAACTTATCAAAAAAGCAACTGTATGAATGATTGAAACAAATATATATATAAAATGTTATGTCTCAAATTACTTAATACATCTATTAAAATGAATTAATTTTTTTTATTAATTTTTTTTTTACCTACAATATTTTTGTTAGACTTCAGTAGAAATATGTTTCTATGTAACTCACATCTGTAGCCCACGGATAATTGTAATAAGTATTGTTTTTTTTACGGACTTGGCGATAAATTCCATTGCCAGCCGAATAATTTTCTTCACTATGGTATGGTGTGGAAAAAATTGACATAACTTAAGTGTAAATGAACATTTGATATAACTTAAGTGTAAAGGAACATTTGATTTAACTTAAGTGTAAATGAACCTTTGATATAACTTAACTGTACATGAACATTTGATTTAACTTAAGTGTAAATGAACCTTTGATATAACTGTTTACATGAACATTTGATATAATGTAAGTGTAAATGAACCTTGCTAAGAGAACACAGCGTTTATCGACTTGGCGTAAAGTGTTGCCTCCCACCCCCTCCACCACCACGTCCCTTCTAAAATCTCACACCTTCCCCCTTGAGTAACCTCACTGAACTGTCTTAAACATTTGATCGTTTTTGTCTGTTGAAATTCTTGTGTCACAAATCCTAGGATAAGTAAGACATCATCTCCCACTTTTACTGTATGAACTCTCCCCTCAACCCTCCTCCCCCCCACCACCTTTTTTTTCAAAAAAAAAAAAAAAGGTTAAAAAAAACAACAAAAACTGCGTCCCTCGGCTTGCGTTTCCAGCAAGTAACCTCACTGAACTGTCTTAAACATTTGATCGTTTTTGTCTGTTGAAATTCTTGTGTCACAAATCCTAGGATAAGTAAGACATCATCTCCCCCTTTTACTGTATGAACTCTCCCCTCAACCCTCCTACCCCCCACCACCTTTTTTTTCAAAAAAAAAAAAAAAAAGGTTAAAAAAAACAACAAAAACTGCGTCCCTCGGCTTGCGTTTCCAGCCCAACTAGACTATCTCAAGTCGAATATGACGGAGTTGATAGTAGGAGGAAAAAGACCCAATACAATCTCGCTTCATTGTCATCTCGCTGTTTTGTCATCTCGCGGTTTTGTCAGTCTCTGCTTATCACGAAACGTCATACCTGTTTATTTTGATATAATATTAAACCCGGCGAGTTTCGCTCATTTCATTTCAACGCAGAACCCGCCGACAAGATGGTCCCAGATACCACATCAACTCCACCGACAAGATGGTCCCAGATACCACATCGACTCCACCGACAAGATGGTCCCAGATACCACATCGACTCCACCGACAAGATGGTCCCAGATACCACATCGACTCCACCGACAAGATGGTCCCAGATACCACATCGACTCCACCAACAAGATGGTCCCAGATACCCCGTTGACTCCACCAACAAGATGGTCAAAGATACCACATCGACTCCACCGACAAGATGGTCCCAGATACCCCATCAACTCCACCGACAAGATGGTCCCAGATACCACATCGACTCCACCGAAAAGATGGTCCCGGGTACACCATCAAATCCACCGAAAAGATGGTCCCGGGTACCCCATCAAATCCACTGAAAAGATGGTCCCGGGTACCCCATCAAATCCACCGACAAGATGGTCCCAGATACCCCGTTGACTCCACCAACAAGATGGTCACAGATACCACATCGACTCCACCAAAAAGATGGCCCCAGATACCCCATCGACTCCACCGACAAGATGGTCCCAGATACCCCATCGAATCCACCGACAAGATGGTCATGGATATCCCTTGACTCCACCGACAAGATGGTCACAATACCCCATTGACTCCACCGACAAGATGGTCATAGGTACCCCATCTACTCCACCGACAAGATGGCCACTGATACCCCATCGACTCCACCGACAAGATGGCCACAGATACCCCATCGATTTCACCGACAAGATGGCCACAAGTACCCCATCTTCTCCGCCGACAAGATGGTCACATATACCAACACCAACCTCGGGGATGGGATACCACACTATTCATTGAGGGCTGTGGAGTTTACTTTTTCTAATGACATCCTCCGGAAGTGCCCCGTTGCTAGTCCGATATATGACGCCACATTATCGTTTTTGGGTTGGAGTTTATTTAAATACGACTCCTAAAATTCTAATGAGATGGCGGTGCCTCTGATATTGTGAAAGCCAAACTTTAAAGAAAGAAAAAAGTTCACTGGCATGTTAGAAATATCTGGGGCATCAAAGGCTTAGATAAACTAAAGAGTGGGATGACATCTCTGTTATATAGTTTTATTGACTAATTAGTAAGTAGATCTCTTCTGATATTGTCAAGTGTGTTGATAATTGAACTCAATGAGTTATAGTTCTATTCTAATATTAAATGACGTCAAATAAGGGCCTTTTTTAAAAAAGAGATCAGATCTGGCTGTCGAATGATTCCTGGCGATTACAATTTGTAAAGAGTTATAAGCATGGCATGGAGCCTGCAGATTCATGTTAGTGATTTTATCATATGAAGTAATGACGCCTTCACATTCATGTTAGCGATTTTATCATATGAAGTAATGAAGCCTTCAGATTCATGTTAGTGATTTTATCATATGAAGTAATGAAGCCTTCAGATTCATGTTAGCGATTTTATCATATGAAGTAATGAAGTCTTCAGATTCATGTTAGTGATTCTATCATATGAAGTAATGAAGCCTTCAGATTCATGTTAGTGACTCTATCATATGAAGCGAATCTTTTCAGATTGAAATATCTTCTTTTTTTTTTTAATCTATCGAAGATTTTAAAATTGTAAGTACATTTTTTTCACGGATTAATTACGATTAAACGAAATTGCACCAACGCGACTTTCTTTCAAAACATTTTTGATTCCAGCCCCGGGGTCAAATCTTCTCCAGGGTCAAATCTTCTCCGGGGTCAAATCTTCTTACTTTAACACTCATCAAGGAAGAAATACGATGGCTAAAAACCTCGACTTAATTCTAATCTACCTTAGACAAACAAAATAAAGACACCTAAAAAGATGGTATGCACGTCAAAAGAGAGAGAGAGAGAGAGGGAGAGAGAGAGGGGAGAGAGAGACAGGGAGAGAAGAAGAGAGACAGTCAGAGAGAAAAAAATAAGATGAAAAAATCCCGCCAAGTAGCTATCACGTGAAATTAATCTCTAAATCTTGATTTGTCGTCACACCCAGCCAGTGCCGAGCTTCAGAGAGGGCCGGGCCACACATCACGGGGAGATTAACCCCCGTATTGCACTTTCATTAGCTGGATCCCAGCTCCCTTTTCTATTCGATTATATGGTCCCTCACTGAGGTTCATCCAGTTGCTTTTATTCTTGATGGCCTGCTTATCAGATAGACGTCTGCTCAATATTGTCTACGGGCACAGTTTAAGTATCATTTTTTTTTTGAAAGATGAATTAAAATTTTTATTTTTATTTTTTTTTGCTTGTCATTTCCCAACGGAAGGTTTTCAAATTATTTCCGAGCGTAACTTATAGGCTAACTGACATTTTTTTTTTGTTTTGTTTCCCGAACAAATTTTTGAATGCCGAGAAATCATTTAAAATTCTTTTCTATTTTTGTGCGTGTGTTTCCTTTCTTCTCTTCTTTATCTCATTCTTATATATCTTATTTTTAGGTTTGACTTCCCCCTCTGGATCCAAGGACTTCGCAAGAACTTTATGATCTAATCAGCTGAGGGGAAATAAAAAGAAAAGTTAGCGTGTCGGCACCAAACTCGACGGTTAGGGTTTTCTATCGCAGTCTCCATCAGAGCGTCCAAATAAAACAATAAAAAAAAAATATTTCTTTTTTTGTGGTGGGGGAGGATCTCGCCAAACTCGCTCCTGCGTCGAAACTTAGTCTTACAATTCCCGCTTCACGAGGACAGTTACTTGTGATAGCCGTGGACGTACTTCAGTAGGAATTATACAAGCCGGGCCACGGATAAGAGAAGGTTGCGAGGGGGATGAAGTAAAGATACATAAACAGAAAAAAGAAAGAAAAGGAGGAGGTGAGATCAAGTCGGGTTTTGACTTGATGCAAAAAGCAGCTCCCAAAGAATGTGAGAGCGTGCTGACATGAGGGAGACAAGAGCCGCGTCACTCGAGAAGAGATTAGTGACGTCATAAAGCGTCTAGTCCACTGAGAACTTTATGTGAAAGTATTCAACACGAGTTGGTGGGTTGGTGACGTCGTTTGGAAGAGAATAAGGCTCTTGATGGGATTTCATATTGGAAAAGAATCGCTCCATATCTGTTCAAAGTGGATTTTTCCAGTCAGGCAAATCTAAAATAATTTTTATATAGTAGACCATTGTCAATGTAGAACTTTCCCATTCGTGACTGTTGGAACGATTGTTCAAACATTCAAACATTATTTTTTAAAGAAACGTTAAGACCATGCAGACTCTACTGTAGTGACATTTCTTTTATTTAATTATCCAAATGTTATTTTTCGAACGTTGAGAAAAACTTTTTTTTTTAAAAAGTGCGTCATACGTCATTGCCTACCAAAATGATGATGATGGCGGACTATCGCAGCTGTCGCTACGAACACACCACCCCGGCCATGTTCACGGGTGGGACCTTTGGCCCGAGCCCTACCGATCTCCAGGACCCACGCCAGATCATGGACATATCGTACACCCACCCGACTTCGACGGCGGCGCGCCAGGACGTGCTGAGCCCCCACCACCAGCCGTACCCGAGGGCCGCCTTCTCCAGGCAGTATCCGTCCGACATCTACAACTACGGCGGGTACTCCTCGCAGCACTTCTACGGCGACGCCCACGCCCACCACCACGCCCTTTACACCAACAGCCAAATGGATTACCAGAGGCGCGCCCGCAGTGGGGCGACTCCAAGTTTTTCTTCACCGGGCAGCGGCGGTGCTGGCGGCGCCGTTCCAGCAGCCGACACGTCGAAACATTTTCTCAGCACGAAGGAGCCGGAACGACCGTGCGCGTCTCCAGCCAAATCGAAAGACGACAGCGACAAGGTGAGCAAGCGTCGTGAGAAGACCCTGGTAGACGACGAACTGACCGGTCACAAGACGTGCAGTGTGGCCAAGCCGACGGCGAGCAGCCTCCTGGACGCTGAGCCCTGCTCGCCCTCCATCGACGGGGACGGCTGCGACAAAATGGACGACGGGAGCTGCGGTGGAAACGATACCGGAAACGGTCTCGACTCGTGCGACGACGATGATCCGGACGACCACATCCCGCACGTCCTCGCCCCCGGCTACCACGGGCCCAACCGGAGGTGCCTCCTGTGGGCGTGCAAGGCGTGCAAGAGGAAAACAGTCACCATCGACCGGAGGAAAGCGGCGACGATGCGGGAGCGAAGGAGGCTGAAGCGGGTGAACGAAGCCTTTGAGACGCTGAAGCGCCGGACTTGCCCGAACCCCAACCAGCGGCTCCCGAAGGTTGAGATCCTGCGCAACGCGATTGAGTACATCGAGAGTCTCGAGGAGCTGCTCCATGGTAGCCGCATCAACCGGACTGAGGACCCCTGCAACGACAACAACTCGTCCAGCAGTGGATCTGAATACATGGTGAGTACTTGGGGTTAAAGCATCTGATTACAGGGTGAGTACTTGGGGTTAAGAATTTGATTACATCATGAGTACTTGGGGTTAAAATCTGATTGCACGATTAGTACTTGGTTTAAGAATCTAATTACATGAGTACTGGGCTTTAAGAATCTGATTACAAGGTCAGTCCATGAACTATTGAAAAAAAATAACGACAACTTGTATAAAGTTTCATTTAATGCAATGAAAAAATGTCATTTCTTCTTATGTCAAGAGTGTCATGATATTGCAGTAACTAGAAATAACCTGCCAGGCAACGGGCCCCGTCGGGGGGGGGGGGGGCGGGCAGGGGCGTGTACTTAATAAAGTTTCTAGATAAAACATGCATTCAAGTATAACACAGTTGATAAGAAGCCCAATGGGCTGTTTGTATCTTCTGGGAATTTTATTTCGTGCGCGCATTTTACACAGCCAGCATTACCGCCTTTCTTACACACCCAAAGAATTATCATTTGTTATTAAGGAGGGAGCTCGTGTCACACTCGATGATGATAGGTAACCTCAGTTTAACATTTTATAACACGTTCTAATGACATTCTTTGCCAGCGTGTTCCGCTGATCGAGTGGTTTGAACGTTCTATTTCAAGAAACATGAAAATTTAGCAATCGCTACCTCAGAGGATCGTTCAATTTGAAACAGTTCATTCTTCATTTTCCATTGAAGAAATACGAAACTAAAAAGTGCATATAACATAGGAAACGCCCAGACATAAAGCTGCGATGGATTAAGTCAATTTACAACAACAACAAAAAGTGGCCACATTTTTTACTTTATTTTTGTTGCTTTATTAAAGCAGAATAGAAACGTTACAAATGTTTGTAGCTTCACGTAACTTTAATTTTACAGGAATGTGCTCCAACGTTTTCGTTTTTATCATTCTATCCGTGAAATTAAAGCTCAACATAGTTGTAGCTTATCCTAACTGTATGAGTCTTTTATATATTGATTTTAAACTATTTCTGAAAATCCTAAGGTTTGTATTATAATTAAAATGAATTGGTGTGATGACACATTTTCCATTTATGCAGTCATGATTCTTTTTATGAACTTGGAGATACACAGCACCCCATCGCCCCCACCCAATCCACCCCCTCAATTCTAGCCACTCGCCTCATTTTCGGCGATAAGCAATTCAGGGCCGGATTTATCTAACTATAGATAGGCCATGGGTTAATTAAAATTTGAGGCCCTTTTGCAAACACCCTCACCCTGTTGTTAAAAAAATTTAAGTGCTTTCAACACCAGTCTGTTTTATATTTTATGTATATCTATTATCAATTTTTTTTTTAAAAATCTTATTATTACTGGTGAAAGTCTACCTTACAGTGTATCACTAAATAGTATTTATCATTAAAAAATTCCCTGCGACGCCTGCCCGATAGACGAGAACAGAAGAAGAAATACGAAGGAAGCGGGCCTTTTAGAGTAGATATTTTGATAATTAACGAAAACAAGTTAATATTTAGTTAATCAAAATACTCTTGAAATTTGTTTTAAAAATCACAAAGTGAAATTGTAAAAAAAATTAATAATAATTAAAAATAGCATAATTTACTCAGTAAAACTTTTGGTTTATTAATATTTTTTTTTTTACTGACTTAAAATCTAAACAACGTATCAGACAAGATGCCCACAATTGTATCCTAAACACAGATCCAGATTCGTCTACTTTCTCCAAGGATCATCGGCTCGAGTTTGTCAAATAAAAAAAATAATATTTAGACAACTGCAAATGAGATTGGACAAATGATTTTAAATCTGTCCAGCTCTCGGAGGGAGAAGGTGGACAGGAAACTGTGATATTAATAATGTCAGAACAGTTAACTGCCTCAAGGACTGCCTCAAGGCAGCAATCAACAGCAGAACAGCCGATTAAATTTATTGAGTGGTCAGGGGGTGTCTGCATTTATTTAAAGACAATCTTAAGCCCAGCAGTGAAACAATGTCATACTAAACCATGAGCCGTGTCTACCCCACAGCCATCTTTAAGTAAACAGTTCCTTTAATATCCTGAGCCGTCGCGTGAATACAAGAGGCCCCCCCCCCCCCTTGCCCGATTTTCGTTTATTTTTTACTTTTTTTGTTGTTTTTTCCCAACTATTCAATACTTATTGCTGTATTATTTTTTTCACATCAAAACTATGGGTGCCTCAAATATTAGAAGCATTGTGACGGCTCTTTAAATATCACCGCATTGGCAGAGCTGTAATATCCACAAGGGTGACCATAAAGACCAGGCTGAATTCTAGGGGTCCACCAAGACCAGGGGCCCATGGAATTTTTAGCGCTGACATGACAATGCTGCATTATCGAAAATTCCAAATAGGGCCCATAGAAACTCGAAGCCTAAGGGCCTGGAGTAACACGGAATCGCCCATTAGGCTCTGTTATATTTAGCATAAATCAAGTGTGATACATCTTTAAAAATTATTTTTTTTAAATATAATCTGTTATATTTTTTACGTATTTAATTTTATTTCTAGTGGGAATGTATGAAATGTGGCTTCTTGAATGTTTATGTCCCTTAGATGTTGGAGGCCCTAGGCTTATCATCAACTTAGCCTCTAGGAAAGCCTTCTGACTTCATTTATAGGAAATCCTTCTCAAACTCAATGAAAACCTACTTAGCCTATATGGGGAAACCTACTTAGCCAATAGAAAATGCTGCTGAGCTTGTAGGAAAGTCAATTTGCTACTTAGCCTATAGTAAATACTACTTAGCCTACAGGAAATCCTTACCGCCATAAATAATACAATAATAATTCCACAATTATTTAATTAAGACGTATTTCTGACATAAATTGGACGCCGTCTCTCAGCCTTAGAGTTAAAAAAAAAAGGGGGGGGGGGGGGGGGGGGGCCCGTTTTTTTTTTTTAAAAAAAGGAGAAAAAAAAAAAATAGATCGGCACAAATTAGACCTTCTTTTATTAGTCGCGTGCTTGGGGAACGGTACAAGACGAGTTGGGTTTCTTCGGGGGGTGGATGCCTCAGCTTGTAAATATAGTGCTCAGCCGTCGGGGAAGAGCCTCGGTCTCGGCGTGGAGCGAGCAATATTACCCACGGCGCATGACTGCTGATAAAGGCTGACTTATATTACACGCATTTTGACACTAAAGCATATGAAAAACACATCTTGTTAGGGGAAAATCGGACAGCGGGGTGCGCCGTATATTTTCTGTTTTTATGTTGTTTCACCCTTATGGCTTGCCATCGGGACACTGGGGGGAGAACTAATGGGTGTACGGAAGGAAGGGGGCGGCTGGGAGTTATAAGGATTGTTAAATCATTCTACTAATTTAAACTCAGGGGTTCTCCAACCTGCTTTGTAACAGCGCGATTGCTTCACACACATATATACACGTGCGCGCGCACTCTCTCTATTTCTCTCTCTCTGTCTCTCTGTCTCTCTCTCTCTCTCTCTCTCTCCTTCTTTCTGTCTTTCTTTCTTTCTCTCTCCCTCTCTCTTTTTCTCTCTTTCTCTTTTCCCCTCTCTCTCTCTCTCTTCTCCTCTATCTCTTCCCCATCTCCCACTGTCTCTTTTCTCTCTTTTTCTATTTCCTCCTCCTCTCTCTCTCTATGTCTCTCTTTCTAACTCTCTCTCTCTCTCTCTCTTACACACGTATAAATAAATACACGCCTAAATTATACACACTTTAGGAAAAGAAAAAAAAATACATTTTTTAAATATAAAATATATAAAAACCTCACAAGATTCACACATATTTAACACTTATTTTTAAAAAATCCAGCCTTCATGGATTAATATCAACACGTGACGTAAAGATGAGTGCCAACCTGTGTTAGCTATGTTTAAGCCACCGGTTGATCATACAGCCCCCGAAAGCTGTTTTAATTGATCTCGTACTGCTGCCTTTTTTTTTTTTTTTTTTTTTAGCAACGTAAAATCCTTCTAAACTGTCGTTTGTTTGTTGATGATAAAAATAATTATATTGAGGGCACCGTTTAAAGTCCTGGCAGGAGTTTTCTGATTGTGGGGGAATTCTTAAACATTCTGTATGGAGTAGAAAACTAAGTACACTGGTCGATCCAAGAGAAGACTTTGGGTGTACATATGTTCCACTGGACACTTCGGCCACTATTGCCCAAGCAGCAACTCACCGTATATGAAATCGATCACAGATGGTTGGGTAATAATCTGAAGACGGACGAGACAATACAAACTTTTAACAAAAATGTTGCCGGGTTTTTTTCCCTCCTATCCATGTGTCCATTCATTTATTACTTGAACCTGATCGCAGTCCTTCCCATACTACACCACTATGCCAGAGTGCTTTTCTTAGACTTCTCATCAGCATTTAACACTATCCAATCACACCTTATGATAAAGAAACTTTCATCGTTAAGCGTCAAATTAAAATATTCAGACTTTGATACTGAAATTTTGAACAAACCGCCCACAATAGGTCAAGGTAAATAACCAAGTATCTCTAACCAGAGAAGTAAGCACCGGGGTGCCACAAGGATGCTTTCTCTCCCCTCTACTGCATACAATATACACCAATGATATTCAAAGTTCAAGCGACACCATTCCAATCTTAAAATTTGCTGATGATTCCACCATTGTTGACTTAATATCTGAAGGAGAAGGCCTATAACGCAACTTCGTTACAAGCTTTATCAATTGGTGCGATGAAAATTTTCTCCAGTTGATTGTCTCAAAAACAAAGGAAATGGTTGTTGATTTCAGGAGGGAGGAACACCAGATTACAGATCTCAACATAAAAAATCAAAGTGTAGAGAAAGTGGAGGCATACAAGTTCTTAGGTGTCACCATTAATAATAAGCTAACATGGCATGAGCACGGCAAAATCCTGTATAAGAAATTCAACCAAAGACTGTTCTACCTCAAAAAACTGTACTATTTCGGCGTAAACAAGCAAGTCGTTAACTTATTCTACAGTGCAACAATTGCAAACCTACTTAATTTCAGTATTACCTGCTGGTGTGGGAATTCAACGTCTGATATGAAACACCGCATAAAGCGACTAATCAAGAAAGCTAGGAACATAACACAAACTATACATCCTTAACTTGAAGAACTATTTGAAGAAAGATGTTTTTGTAAAACTAAACACATTTTGGATGATACATCCCACCCTCTTCATCACAGATACTTAGGATCGGGCCATTCGGGACGAATTCTTTCCATCAGGGCAACGATTGACAGATATAAAAATTCTTTTGTTCCCCAATCTGTACGAATTTACCGGCGTGCTTCCTCTGAAGTCACACATCTTCATGATAACTCATACGTTGGCTAAGAGAACTCACTGAACGGCTGTTTGAAATAATTTATTATAAATGTCTTGGGTTCAAATTGTTTTATTTATGCGCGGAAAATGTATAATGCAAGCAAAGAACATTTCCATTTAGTTGAATCAATAAAAGAATCTTATCTTATCTCATCTTAAATATACGACAGCAATATGCCCAGCGCTTACAGCACATAAAATGTAGCGCCCGGTTGTAACTCTCATTCATGTCATTATTTCTGAAAGCATTTGTTGTTTTCCCTGAAGCCCGAATACGTTATCTGTAAGACTTTCTTTCTATCCAGAAATATAACAATGAATAAAATATAACAATGAATAAAATATAACAATGAATAAAATATAACAATGAATAAAATATAACAATGAATAAAATATAACAATGAATAAAATATAACAATGAATAAAATATAACAATGAATAAAATATAACAATGAATAAAATATAACAATGAATAAAATATAACAATGAATAAAATATAACAATGAATAAAATATAACAATGAATACGCACACCCTTTTAAAACTATAAGTCAGGGCTTCCCAAACTGTCTCATTTGGGGACCCGGTTTTTTTTTATACTTCTCCTTCCGTGACCCGCAAACATTTTTTATCGCCTGTACTGTCCTTTAGGTAACATATGACAAGTATGAGCTGCCAAACAGTTTTCATTTATTATATTAAAGAATTTACTCATACAAGAATTTAAAGACATCAAACTCACCAATGGTTTATTAATGAGTACGTCGCGATAATCTAATTTATATTTTTTATTTTTATTTATTTATTTATTTATTTTTTGGGGGTGGGGGGGGGTGGTGGTTGCTTTCGGTGAACGGTTAATTTTGATTTTCTTTTTTGGCCCGGGACAGGGTCATGACCCGGGATATCGGAAACACTGATATAAGTGATAAACTTAACGGGTTGTTATAGTTTATGATTGAATAACAATGTCAAACGATTATAGTTTATTCGTGTCCCAAAAAGATTGGAACTTTGCGTGTCGAAATTGCTCCAGCGCTAGAAAAATTGAATGATAACATTGGTCAGAGTTAGGAATTTAATATGTGCCTTTACATAGCCCAAAGTTAATCAAACTTGTAAGTTGACTGCTTAAAATTTAAAAAAAAATTTTTAATTAATTTTCTGGTCATTTCCGTGTAAATCTCTGAACCGTGATAACTCTTCTGTCATGCTTCGCTAACTCGTGTCCTTTAACAGCGTCATCGCAGACCGTCCCACTGCGCCATCACAGACCGTCCCACTGCGTCAACGCAGACCATCCAACTGCGTCATCTTAGATCACCCCACTGCGTCATTGCAGACCGTCCCACTGCGTCATCGCAGACCATCCCACTGCGTCATCGCAGATCACCCCACTGCGTCATTGCAGACCGTCCCACTGCGTAACCCCAGACCACCCCACTGCCTCACTGCAGACCACCCCTCTCCGTCAGTGCAGACTGCCCCACCCACTGCGTCATCGCAGATCACCCCACTGCGTCATTGCAGACCGTCCCACTGCGTCATCGCAGACCATCCCACTGCGTCATCGCAGATCACCCCACTGCGTCATTGCAGACCGTCCCACTGCGTCATCGCAGACCATCCCACTGCGTCATCGCAGATCACCCCACTGCGTCATTGCAGACCGTCCCACTGCGTCAACGCAGACAATCCCACTGCGTCATCGCAGATCACCCCACTGCGTCATCGCAGACCGTCCCACTGCGTCATCGCAGACCATCCCACTGCGTCATCGCAGATCACCCCACTGCGTCATTGCAGACCGTCCCACTGCCTAAAATGGTGGGGCCTGTACTCCCAACTGTAAGCCACTGATTTCACTCTTCCTCGGAAAAATAAACTGGTATAAAAGTTAATTTTGAAAATTATTTGAAATTGATTTTTTTTAAAGAAATATTTTATTTTATTTAAATAAAAGAAACTTAAAAATAAAACCAACCAACATTTCCTTCAATCTATTTGCTCTTTGTTGATGTCAGAGGGAGATAACGAAGTTAATTGGTTCACGTTTTTAATTAGCTCACTTCCGTGTACAGGGAGTTAATATAAACATTGGAAGAAAAAGGTATTCCCCTGCCGTCAGGAGTTGTCTTACTTTACCTTCGCATTACTGCAAGAATCTTTGCTAGGTTACAGTAAGTGCGCCAGATCGAGGGACGCGTGGGTCAGCCGGGGGACGGGTGTGTCACATGGGTGTGTCATATGGGGGTGGGTGTGTCAGTCGGGGGCGAGTGTTCAGATGGGGACGGATTTGTCAGATGGGGACGGGTGTGTCACATGGGGGACGGGTGTGTCACATGGGGGAAGGGTGAGTCACATGGGGGACGGGTGTGTCGGATGGGGACGGGTGTGTCGGATGGGAATGGGGGAAGGGTGAGTCACATGGGGGACGGGTGTGTCGGATGGGGACGGGTGTGTCGGATGGGGACGGGTGAGTCTGATGGGGACGGGTGTGTCGGATGGGGGACGGGTGTGTCGGATGGGGGATGTGTGTGTCACACGGGGGTGTCAGATGGGGACGGGTGCGTCACATGGGGGATGCATGTGTCTGATGGGAGACATTTTCATCAAATGCGTGACATGTGACTTAGATGGGGGAGACTGTGGCTTGTTTTGTTTTACATCTCATTTAACATCTTTTCAAGGACGCAACCATGCCACAAATAAAGTTATCTCACATTCCTAAAATATGGCTTCCAGGAAATTATACCTACTTCAATTAGGTTGTAGGCCTACTTCTGTTAGGTTGTAGGCATACTCAGATATTTTTTTTAAAAATATCCTACTAATACATATATAAGGAAGGTGTTGTTATGCGTGTCTGACTATTGCTTAAGTTTTGGATTATGGTCAACAATTAATTTTGAATGTTGACTTCTGGTATAGACGCATTTTACTGAACATGCCTTCACTATGTTGGCTTCAAGACAATGCAGTCACCATGTTGGCTTCACAACAAATCAGTCACTATTTTGGCTTCACAACTATCCAGTCACAATTTTGGCTTCAAAACAATGCAGTCACCATGTTGGCTTCACAACAATGCAGTCACACTTTTGGCTTCACAACAATTCAGTCACCATTTTGGCTTCACAACTAAGCAGTCACCATTTTGGCTTCACAACAATGCAGTCACCATTTTGGCTTCACAACAATGCAGTCACCATTTTGGCTTCACAACAATGCAGTCACCATTTTGGCTTCAATACTAAGCAGTCACCATTTTGGCTTCACAACTAAGCAGTCACCATTTTGGCTTCACAACTAAGCAGTCGCCATTTTGGCTTCACAACTAAGCAGTCACCATTTTGGCTTCACAACAATGCAGTCACCATTTTAGCTTCACAACTAAGCAGTTACCATGTTGGCTTCACAGCTATGCAGTCACCATTTTGGCTTCACAGTTATGCAGTCACCATGTTAGCTTGCATTCTCTATTAAGTAACATTGGCTTCCTGTTGCAAGATTAAGATCCATCATGAAACTAGTTTTTTCATCTGTGAGCGCAGCGGAATGTTTTGTTTAGTAAATTTGTAGCAGTTGTTGTTGAGCCTTCTCGTCCATGAGGGGCATCCACCGATCATCGTCGGCGTCTGCGGTTCCTCCAAGGGCATAGGCCACCTACGAAAGACCTCCAGGCATCTCTATCCTTGGCCAGTTTCTCCAGGATCTTCCATTCATGGCCAATTTTCTTGATGTCTGTCTCCAGTTCTCGGCGCCAAGTGTTTCTTGGACGGCCTCTTTTCCGCTTACCCTGTGGGTTCCATTTCAGGGCTTGCTTTGTTGTGTTAGAAGCAGGTTTTCTTAGTGTATGACCAATCCACCTCCACCGCTTCTGGAGAATCTCTTCCTCAATGGGCTTCTGTTTTGTCCGCTGCCACAGTTCCTGGTTGCTGATTTTGTCTGGCCAGTGAATTCTGAGAATCCTTCTTAGACAGTTAGAAATTTTTTTTTTGAAGCAGTGTCCACCAGTAATTATTTACATACGAGCCTTAACGTGAAAGAATTACACACAAGCCTGAAAGTGATAGAACCACACAAGCCTCAAAGTGATAGAACCACACAAGCCTGAAAGTGATAGAACCACACAAGCCTCAAAGTGATAGAACCACACAAGCCTGTACGTGATATGACTACACACAAGCCTGAAAGTGATAGAACCACACAAGCCTCAAAGTGATAGAACCACACAAGCCTGTAAGTGATATGACTACACACAAGCCTGAAAGTGATAGAACCACACAACCCTGAATGTGATAGAACCACACAAGCCTGAAAGTGATATGACTACACACAGGCCTGAAAGTAATAGGACTACACACAACAGGATTTATTAGGAAAACTGCGTAGCTATGAAAAACGGCAACAACAAAAAATGTTTTTAAAAAAAAGTTCCGATGAAGGGCGCCGCCTCCCCGACTCTGTAATTCTTAAAATGAATTTGATTCCTGCTGCGTGAGATTTACGTTAAAGGGGAGACAAGTCTACCGAGATGTATCTTTGTGGAGGTGTTAAGCTTAACACGGTGCCTGCAGTGTCTCACCCAAAGTGCCTGCACGCAAGGGATCTCAAATAAGCTGCAAGCGCCCTCCAAGCCTTCTCCTACGGTCGTAGGAGTGATAAGCGCTAGTTTTAAGAAGAAACGAGCCATAACAAGTGCGAAGATATGTGTGCTGCGACCCTCGGTCCACCGACTTATCCTCCTTGAATCCCATAGGTAGTTGAAGTTTGAGAGTTCTGATGCGAATATTGCTTTTGAGAAATGGAGATGGGGGAATTAGTGTTTCGGGAATTCCCTGTATGAATCCTTAGAGACTTAATTAGTAAAAGCAATGCTAGAAGGACCACGCGACTTTTTCCGTACATAATTTCATTCCTAGTGTTAAAAGAAGATGAAATATATCATATATATTTTATTTGAAAATACTTAAATACACTTATGTGTTATAAGTAATGTGCACCCTGATGTGTTTTAAGATATGTGTACTCTGGTGTGTTTTAAGATATATGTACTCTGGTGTGTTTTAAGATATGTGTACTCTGGTGTGTTTTAAGATATGTGTACTCTGGTGTGTTTTAAGATATGTGTACTCTGGTGTGTTTTAAGATATGTGTACTCTGGTGTGTTTTAAGATATGTGTACTCTGGTGTGTTTTAAGATATGTGTACTCTAGTGTGTTTTAAGATATGTGTACTCTGGTGTGTTTTAAGATATGTGTACTCTGGTGTGTTTTAAGATATGTGTACTCTGGTGTGTTTTAAGATATGTGTACTCTGGTGTGTTTTAAGATATGTGTACTCTGGTGTGTTTTAAGATATGTGTACCCGGATGTGTCCATCATTATCATCATCCTGGTTTCAGGATATATTAGTGCATTGCAGAGCATGGCTTGGGGGAGAGGCTGGGAATAGTGCAGGTCTACTTTAGTGTTTGTTCTTTGTCTTCAACGTGTGCACGGCATGTGTGCACAACAAGGGTAATCACATACTTACATAACATGTACTCAGATTTCTCCACACAAATATGCGCACTGATGTGCACACACACATGTACGTAAGTATGTGTACATACGAATACGCAAAGAACACACTTCCCCCGATTGCAACCACACACATTTCTTTATGGCTCTAAAACATTGTCCATCTAGGATAGTTCACGGATTTTTTTTAAATTTAAATGTGTAGGCCGTTGCATTATGTTATAGGCCAGAAATTGTTGACCTCTGACGCGCCTCGACCGCGTTCAACCCTGACAAACCTGCACCCCCTGCTCTAAGCACCGACTCTCACCAAGTCCTCGATTCGTCAACGCGACATCATCATCTCGGGCAGCGCCACCATTACCACCAACATTATTAACGTCATCGCATCTGAGAACGAACTGTCTTGAGTTTCTCCCCCTAAGAACGTTTTGTTCCGAGTGACTTCCCTTACCGGAAGGCATCTCAAACTCATTAAAGAAAAAAAAATCATGGCTGCCTCGAGGAGAGAAGTACGCTGAGCGTCCTAATGGAGTGATTGTGAGTTCGAGAAATATTTTTCCTCCCCCTTCTGGAAAGTATAAAAAAAAAAAAAAAAAGAAGTCCGAGTTGAGTGTTTATTTGATAGCGTGAGAAAGTTTGCGAGCCCTTAAATAAACAAATTTATTTTAAAAAATAATAAAGAACAGAAATATTAACCGATAAGGTATTTGTGTAAGAATGAATAGGTAGGCATGAAACCAAAAAATATGATTTATTGAGATAAACAAAAAAAAACATTCAAAAGGAAATACATTTTTGTTCCCCCTCGCTTCTCACTTATAGGTGGACAGAAGCGTGATCCTTGGAAAATGGAACCATCTGAAACAGGCGCACACTCAAGTTTTAAACGCAGCCAATTCCATTTCTTGGAACGTCTCAGACTGTGCTTTCACCCACAGCCACGTCTCGTAGATTATTACGGGAAGATCTATTGCTATTTATAAAGGCGAAACTTTTCACTACCACATTACAATGTGAAAGTGCCACATCTCGCTCTACCCCACCCCACCCCCAAGATCATTAATAAATCCCATGGTTTGAAAAAGCTGGTCCGATATTAACAAATCTGTTATTATAAGTCTAGCAGAAGATACTTAACTCTGATCTTCCGGTTATATCAACTCTGATACTCCGGTTATATTCATTATTTGGAACCAGGGCCGTGCGAATGGATGGGCGAACGGGGCATTCGCCCCT
The DNA here is from genome assembly GCA_964033795.1 of Lymnaea stagnalis. Taxonomy (NCBI): domain Eukaryota; kingdom Metazoa; phylum Mollusca; class Gastropoda; family Lymnaeidae; genus Lymnaea; species Lymnaea stagnalis. Next base: position 1,106,879 of record CAXITT010000200.1, read on the forward strand.
ACCCCCCCCCCCCGGCTGGTCATCTTCAGGCGGGGCCAATGTCGTTATTTGTAAACCTAAGTTATGTCTGTGCACCGTGTCAGGAAGAGGGCGCCTAAATCCAGGTTTAGCCCTTGGTGCGGCTTTTGCTTGCCACGGACCTGTATGGATAATATCCATGACCGGGGGCTTGGTTCATGTGCTACAGTCAAGTCTTGCTAGACAAATTTTGAAGATATCCTAAAGCCCCCCCCCCCCTGTGTTCGTCCATTGAGCCATAGCGACGCCTAGCCGCGATGTTTAGGACTCAGAGTCTGACACATCAGAAAATTAACCTAATACCCTTCTAAGAGTTAGCTCCAGTGTCATAGGACACAAAGTCTGACACATCAGAAAATTAACCTAATACCCTTCTAAGAGTTAGCTCCAGTGTCATAGGACACAAAGTCTGACAAATCAGAAAATTAACCTACTACCCTTCTAAGAGTTAGCTCCAGTGCCATAGGACTCAAAGTCTAACATATCAGAAAATTAACATAATACCCTTCTAAGAGTTAGCTCCAGTGCCATACAGAATTAAATATTGGTTTCAATAAATCAGAATAAGAGGCCCGGGCACTTGATTTTATCTTAATATGCGTCTAAATATCGGCTTTTAGTTTTCATAGATCTGAACAAGACCCCGGGCACATGAGTTTATCTGAAAGGCCGTCTAAATATCGGCCTTTGGTTTCCATAGATCAGAATAAGAGCCCCGGGCACATGATTTTATCTTAAATGCTGTCGATTTCCTTTTAAGGCCAAAAGATCAAACTGAAAAAAAAAAAGAAATTTGAATGCTCTACGATGAGCTCAATGTGAATGCTCTACGATGAGCTCAATGTGAATGCTCTACGATGAGCTCAATGTGAATGCTCTACGATGAGCTCAATGTGAATGCTCTACGATGCGCTCATTCAAAAAAGATCAAATTTGAGTCAACACTTCTGAGTCATCCCATTTATTTAGCACAACTAATACCACCGGTTAGGCAATGTCCTTCAAAAATCCTACTGGGTAGGTAATCCCCCATCACTAATACCACTGGTTAGATCATCCCCTTCACTAAAACCACTGGAGAGATAAGCACCTTCACTAATAACACACACCAGAAATGTAAAGGGGGTTAATGCAGTGAAGTGCAGGTGGTCTTGATCATAGCACTCTCACAACAACTAGAGTGGCATCCCTTGGTTTGAAGACCTACGTATTCCATTCAAATCCCCTCAGCCTCAGCTCTACACAAACTATCTAATTTTAACTCAAAGGCAAAGGTAGAAAAAACCCGTCCAAAAGAAGAAAGAAAAAGAGGGTGGGAGCAGGAGTAGGGGAAGGTAAATTATTTTTAATGTTGTCTTTTCCCGTCTACCTGTAAACAAAACCATGACAAGAAACCAGGAATCTTCGACGTAAACGTGTTGATCTAAACAAAAACAAACAAAAAAATAATTTAAAAAATGCATTTAAAAAAAAAAAAAGACTTTCTATTGAAAACGAGGTTAAACCACTGAGAAGTAGAGAATAATTTAGCATTTCTTAAAATGCATTACACAAAGAAAGACTGTGCAGAAGTTTAGGTGAGCACTCTATGTAGCACAAGAAAGACTGTGCAGACGTTTAGATGAGCACTCTATGTAACCAAAGAAAGATTGTGCAGAAGTTTAGGTGAGCACTCTATGTAGCCAAAGAAAGACTGTGCAGAAGTTTAGGTGAGCACTCTATGTAGTACAAGAAAGACTGTGCAGACATTTAGATGAGCACTCTATGTAACCAAAGAAAGATTGTGCAGAAGTTTAGGTGAGCACTCTATGTAGCCAAAGAAAGACTGTGCAGAAGTTTAGGTGAGCACTCTATGTAGCCAAAGAAAGACTGTGCAGAAGTTTAGGTGAGCACTCTATGTAACCAAAGAAAGACTGTGCAGAAGTTTAGGTGAGCACTCTATGTAGCCAAAGAAAGACTGTGCAGAAGTTTAGGTGAGCACTCTATGTAGCCAAAGAAAGACTGTGCAGAAGTTTAGGTGAGCACTCTATGTAGCACAAGAAAGACTGTGCAGACGTTTAGATGAGCACTCTATGTAGCCAAAGAATGATTGTGCAGAAGTTTAGGTGAGCACTCTATGTAACCAAAGAAAGACTGTGCAGAAGTTTAGATGAGCACTCTATGTAGCCAAAGAAACACTGTGCAGACGTTTAGATGAGCACTCTATGTAGCCAAAGAAAGACTGTGCAGAAGTTTAGGTGAGCACTCTATGTAACCAAAGAAAGACTGTGCAGACGTTTAGATGAGCACTCTATGTAGCCAAAGAAAAACTGTGCAGAAGTTTAGGGTGAGCACTCTATGTAACCAAAGAAAGACTGTGCAGAAGTTTAGATGAGCACTCTATGTAGCCAAAGAAAGACTGTGCAGAAGTTTAGATGAGCACTCTATGTAGCAAAAGGATTCGAACTGAATGTAAACAAATATGAAAAATGTTTCCTTTTTATTACTAAGCTTTTTTTTGGTGTTAAAATCTGCACAGACTTTCTTTGCGCATTAAAGAGATTAAAACTATGTTCTATTTTTAGTGGTTTAAACTCGTCTGTGGTAGGAAGTCTTTTTTTTTTATTTTAACTTATTATTATTTTTTTTTTTTTAATTGATACTTTTTAGTATTCAAATGTTGTATTTTATCGACAAAAGAAGTACATTTATTATTTACTTCTTTTTAAATACTCAAAATCCAACAGCTCTTATATGACCTACCTTTCGACTCTACCCTCTTGTCACTTGTGTCAACAAAACAATTCCACTGGGCAGGCCAATCGACCACATGCGATGGATTGGCATTTTATCGCTGATGACTGCTTCAAAGAAACCAATATTCTCAAAGAGCCGATGCTGTATAAATTGTTTCCATTAAATTTCTATTCAGTTGCTTGTTTAAGTCGTTACTGCAGACTGTAGACCACTAAAAAAGAAGTGCGGGGCATGTGATGCGGAGTAATTTTGCACAAGTGTTTGATCAAACTCATTTAATTTTTAACCAGTCCTTGAGACCCCGCTACTTGGGACTTCAGTGACCCCACTGCCAGGGATTTTACGGACCCCACCCTTGGGAGGTCAAGGCACCCCAATCCCTGGTACAAGGGATCCCCACGATCTAAGATGCAGGATACGGGATCCTAAGAATGTTTTCTTTTCTTTTGATCTCAATCATAGAAAGGGTATTGGCTGGATGGGGCTGAGACTTTTGAAGCAAAATTCATCATCATCATCATGTCCCTTAGTCCTTGGACCGTTTGGGCGCCACAGATGATATGAAAACTATCCTTCTCCATTCCTCTCTGTTTTCTTCCCTTCGGACAGCATCGCCTAGTTTTAATCACGTCCACTCTTTGATGTCATCTTCCCATCTTTTTCTCTGTCTTCCTCTTCCTCTCCCTCCTTTCGTTGTGCCGGCATGATTTCTTTGGCGAGCCCTTGTTTTCTTGTCATGTGGCCATACCATTCCAGTTTGCGCTCTTTTTACAGTCACCAAGAGGTCATCATACTGCCCGGTGGCCTTTCTTTTCACTTGTTCATTATTAGCAAAATTATGGCAACTAAAACATTTTATGCCAGTTTAAAAAATAGATCTTACAACAGACAAAAGAGTTTTAAATAAAAGGTTTTATTAAATGGGAAAATATATTCCAGTGGATTTGGTTACTTTACGCATGTTCGTAAAAATCATACAGAAACAATCCAATGAAAAGGTTTTTAAAAATTAAGAACTGATAGATTCATTATGGTGGGCGTGATGAAAGAAAAGAGGGTAGATGGAGACTTGAGAGGTATGGAGGGCTAGACGAGAGCAGCTAACGATGAATGAGGACAAGAGATGACGGAATACAAGAAGGACGGGGAACGTCCAACGGATTAAGGAAGCGCCTGATCCTCTCTGGCGACCCCTTCACCAGACTTTGTCATAGAACTCTGTTAGACGATGCCTTGTAATTTTTTAAATTGTTTGATTGATTGAGCCTTTATACAATTTACTTTTAATGATGAAGTCATTGATTGGTTACTTTGATTTACAAACAATGTCACAAAGATCAGCAAACGTAAGAGACATCTGAAAAAAGCGATGGCATTTATTTCAACCAACATTAAGTCTTTGACCCCATTACTATTGCAAGACTTAAACAAATTCATTTCATTTGAATTATGAATTGTATTTTAAACTTTGGCACTAGAAGAAAAAAATATGCTTTCACGGGAAGTGTTTAAATATTAAATCTAAAAATGTCAGCTGAAGTCCATGTGTCAAATGATTCGTTCCATTGCGGGAGTAAACACGGGCCAAAAGTAAATAAGCAACAAGAACAGAGATACGATAAAACCGTTGCCGCAGACACAGAAGGTGAAAAATCTCCAGCCAACCCACTCGTAAATCGTCTGCAGTGTCAAATCTGCACCAGACGGCTGCTGGGATACTCATCAGGGACAAGCCGGACCATCCTCTGGAATGAGAATATGTGGTCATCTTGGCAGTCCACGCTAATTTACGGCGCATGTGCGGCGATGCCACAACGTCCCGACAGCTCTTTAAAAAGCTATCCCAGCAGAGACTGCGCTCAAGCCACGTGAATGAAATAATCAGAACGTCGTAGGTGAAAGCTTGAATAACGACAAAAGACGATGAAAAGGACATTTTGGCTGGAACCTTGCACCCGCCGATACAAAGGTTAAAAAACAAACAATAATTCTATTATGTCTCAGCTCAAGACAGGAATTGATTCGAATCGAACAGCTTCGCCCTGAATTGAAGTTAACACAATAGAAGCGGGTATATCACACTCAACCCTTGCTCTAAGTGGACAGCAGTGAGGATACAGGTGAATGACCAGCCGCGGAACGCTACATAAAAGTCAGGCGACGATAACCACGCCACAACAACGATTTGCCTTTCTGAAAAAATGTTCTGAGAACTCAGCCCATTGATTCGACCATGCAGATTATAATAATATTTGCAGCTAAGTAGCACTAGGCTGCACTGTTCGAACTTTTAGTTAAGTAAGGGATGGAAAGCCTTGCAAATCGGTATTTGAAAGAAGAAAACGGGTGAATTCCAAGTGGTCCATGAGTAAAAAAAACAAACAAACAAAAATATTTTGAAAACTACAAACCCCTTTGCAATTTCATAATTTGTTTTATCAATACCAACATCACGTCGTCTAGATTCTAGCTAGAGTCATTTCTTCAGTGTCCATCGAAAAGCTACCTTCCCCCCCCCCCCCCCCCCCCCCCCGACCGCCCCACACCAAAATAAAAGCCCAACAAATTCCCCCGCTGGTATCCTTCCCATCAGTTCACACCCAAACCCCAGCTCTCCTCACCCCCACCCCCCAAGCCAATTATAGCATTCTGCTATGTCCAATATGCCACACGAGAGGTTCCCAGCATTCTGAGGCACTTTCCCCAAGTGCCAGACCATTTATAACAAATATCCACGAGTCATTCAGGCAGAACCCTATTCCATGGCAAGAACTCCTCCACGGAACCGATCTTGGCATATAATAGGCGGTAAGATTTACTGTCTGGACGAGGAACCGATGAGGGCAAGGGGCAGGGGAGGGGGGATTTTGGGTGGGAGATTTACCCCCCCCCCCAACCCCCACCCCTTATCTTATTATTTTTTAGTAGTTTTTTTTTTTTTTTTTTTTTTTTCTAACCCACCCTCCCCCCCCCCCCCCCCCCCCCCCCCCCCCCCGTCCCTGTTTGTTCCACCCTAATCTCGCACCTATTCTCGCCGTCGGAGAATTTCCGAGAGGTGCCATCCGCAGGGTTTTGAATGACAGCGTAATTACAAGGGAGAGTTATAATGTGGGTGGGATGATTCTGTTCCTTACGGACGGCTTTCAGAGGAAGTTCTTTAAAGAAAGGGTAGTCGTCAGCAAAAAAACAGCGTTTAGGAAACCAGTCCTACGGCTTGAAATGAACCTTCATTGAATGCACATTCTTTGAATGAAAGTTATTTAAAGAGCATTTTTTGAATGAAAATTCTTTAAATGAACAATCTTTGAACGACTATTCTTTAAATGAGCATACTTTTAATGGGCATTCTTTAAATGAGCATTCTTTGAATGAACATTCTTTAAATGAACAATCTTTGAACGACTATTCTTTAAATGAGCATACTTTTAATGGGCATTCTTTAAATGAGCATACTTTATATGGGCATTCTTTAAATGAGCATACTTTATATGGGCATTCTTTAAATGAGCATACTTTATATGGGCATTCTTTAAATGAGCATACTTTATATGGGCATTCTTTAAATGAGCATACTTTATATGGGCATTCTTTAAATGAGCATACTTTATATGGGCATTCTTTAAATGAGCATACTTTATATGGGCATTCTTTAAATGAGCATACTTTATATGGGCATTCTTTAAATGAGCATACTTTATATGGGCATTCTTTAAATGAGCATACTTTATATGGGCATTCTTTAAATGAGCATACTTTATATGGGCATTCTTTAAATGAGCATACTTTATATGGGCATTCTTTAAATGAGCATACTTTATATGGGCATTCTTTAAATGAGCATACTTTATATGGGCATACTTTATATGGGCATTCTTTAAATGAGCATACTTTTAATGGGCATTCTTTAAATGAGCATACTTTACTTCTTCTGAACTCTGGCGATTCTCGAGGCTGGCATATAGCGATACATCAGAGTGGTTCATTGTGTTTGGAGGTTGGCTTCCACAGAGATACATTAGTATGTAAAAAAAAAAGTGGGGGAGGGGATTGGGGAGGTGGGGCTGTGGTAAAAAAAAAAGGAGACATGTGAACTGATATATGAATGATCTCAACGTGTTATAATGTTTGCCAATATCATTGCTTCCCTTGGCAGGCAGGATGGAGTATGTGCTATGATTCAAGGAGTCGGCTGGGGTGATTTATGTACTGTGTTTGATGGTAATAAATGCTTGATCGATTTAGTTAAGTGTACCCGGGGCATTTTTGCTTCTTTTGTAAACGTGTAGTTCATAAGGAATCATCAACACAAACTAATGAATGTATGCCCTGGGGCCTGGCCTTTCACCATTTATTCCGTCGAAAAACTCAATGGCTACGTATAAGTTTACTTTCTTTCTTAAGAGAACTACGGATGACGTGATCTAACGCCAACGCCCCCTTAGACTCGTCGAGTTTATCATTTAAGACAATTAGATGTTTTTATTTTTTTAAATTCTTTTTTTACAGGAATTAAATAATCTAAATTGACTTCTAATTCCCTCATCAGAATGAAGCTCACCAGCTCTCACCCTCACACACCACGCAACTAAATGAATGACAGATAACCCCCAAGTCACCGAGCTAACGACTTACTTCGTGTGAGCACCCTATCTCATTCCCCAGCCTCGAAAGCACCGAACTTCAAATTGCCGAGGGTAACTTAAGATAATAGATTTGCTCTTAAAATCCGCGCGCGCAAATTGAGCATTGCAAAGTTTGTGAGACCAACCCTCCACCCCCCACCCCCCCCCCCTCCCTCATTCTGTCACAATCTTTTACAAATCTCCGACGCATAAAATACGTCACACTTTCGAGCTAAAAAAAATATGTTAAAAAATTAAAAACTAATTTAAACACACATCAATATCAAACTATTCAATTGGCAAAATTGACATCTCATGTCAGAATACATCTATCACAACAGACAGTTCAACATCAATGTCAATTTCACGTTTTATCGTTTTAATTTTTTGTTTTTTTTGTTTGACGTCGCCCAATATCTCTACCCAACCTCCCCTTCCCCCGATGGCACAAACTGTCACATATTTTTCGAAGAACCCCCCACACCCCACCCCCACCCCCTTTTTTTTT
>CAXITT010000201.1:2440-48371 GCA_964033795.1 Lymnaea stagnalis
TATATAAATATATTTTTAAACCACACTCTCTCTCTCTCTCTCTCTCTCTCTCTCTCTCTCTCTCTCTCTCTCTCTCTCTCTCTCTCTCTCTCTCTCTCTCTCTCTCTAGTCTCACTTTCTCTCTCTTTCTCTCTCTCTCTCTATATATATATATATTATATTTATATATATATATAAAAGTGAACGTTTGTTTGTGGGTGGATTTGTTCCACATACGTTTTTACGTGGATTGATGGATCTTAACAAAACTTGGCACATATATCCATCATTATCCGGAAGGAACTTTAAAGGGGTTATGAACTTTTTATTACATTCCGTTTGGGCCGGGGACCCCGAATTCGTTTTTTCCCCTAACATGAGCTTTATAAATACAATTAACAACAAATACTCCTACATGAGTCGATGGATCTTGACCAAACTTAGTACAAATATACTTTATTATCCATATTCAAATACCGAAGGGTACTAAACTAATAATATCCATTCTTTTGGGGTCGGGGGGCCCCATTTCATGTTTCCTTATATAAGCTATATAAATATCAATAGGCTTAATACTTCAACATGGATGGATGGATCTTGACCAAACTTATTACACATCACATGATCATCCATATTCAAATACCGAAGGGTACTGAATTCACAATATCCATTTCTCTGGGGCCGGGGGCCCCAATTCATTTTTCCTTATATAAGCTATATGATCATATATCCATAGGGTTAGACAACGGTATAGGTTCTATGTGAATTTATGGATCTAAGCCTAGCTTTGTTCATTAGGCTTCTTAGTCCGTATTTAAATATTGGTGGATTTAAAACTAATAATATCCAATCTAGAATTTTCCAGAAAGTTTCATAATTTTAAAAAGCTATATCTATGATATGGCATTTTAAAGTAGATTTTAATGGGACACATTTTACATTTTAACTCTATTATTTATCCGTCTGATATTTATAGTATAGGGCCCCCTATCTCAGGCAAAGCTAAATCGGTACAGTTATGGAATACCCCTCCCCACCCTCCCCCGGTGCCCCATGATTAACTTAAAATTAAAAGAAAAAGAATTATAATTATGGTATTTGTTGAAGATTTTATCGTTTTCCAAAAATAATTTAAAAAGTAGTTTTACACATGTTTCGAGCAGGTTATTAAATTTAATCTAGAATGTTCCAGAAAGTTCTAAATCGTTCCACGGGGATATATAGTCGGATGTAAGGGATAATGCAATTTTAGTTAGTTCTATTAATTTCTATACTGTCCCGGAGTTTACTGTTCTTTCGGTAACACTGTAATTTTTTTATACGGGATCCCAAAGGGGTCGGGATCCCATCTTAATCTTTATCTCAAAGGGATCCGGATCCCACCAGAAACGGGATCCCACCTGGATTAGGATGCCAGCCTTGAAAGGATTCACAGGGATCGGGATAAAACCGGGAAACGGGACTGCGCTGGGATCGGTGCCAGAATGGAATTAGGGTTCCAATGGGATCGGGGACATACAAGGATGGGGTCCTAATGCAATCCCGCACAACGCCGGGTATATTGGCTAGTATATATATATATATATATATATATTTATATATATATATATATATATATTTGGTACGGTACCCGTATACCGCATGTTATGTTATACGCAGAAGAAAGGGAACGACTGTATAGTGTACCCGGTATTAATAAATTATTGGCAAGCAGACAGTACTCGTTTTTTAAATGAAACTATTATGACGATTTAAAAATGACAACACTAAAAAGAAATAAACGCGGACTGACCACGTTCAACTCCAGTGGGATGGATCATCCCGGTTCAGCTCTCTGAAAATGTTGAGAACCGTTGATTAAATGATTTATTTAGTCCTGGATGAAAGGCCTTGTCAATAAAGCTAAAATCGTTTACATTAATTAAATGTAAAAGTTTTCAGTACTGACCTTGCCTATGGTGTAATGACCTCGGGCATAGTTGTTGGCTGCGTCTTCTTTACCCGTGAGCAGTTGCTCTGGATGGAACAGCTGACGGTAGGTCCCATTACGAACTTCATCTGAAGTCGTCAGAATACAAGGTCTTCAATGGCAGAATACAATGTCTTCTATGTCAGAATACAAGGTCTTTAATGTCAGAATACAAGGTCTTCAAGGCAGAATAAAAATTGATAACCGCAATTTAACCTCTGTCAACTCCTCCCCCTGCGGTTTATGCCAATAAAATTTTATGAAAACATACCGGGTACCGTATAAAAATACAAGTCGTTTAAAGTTTTAAACTTCTGTCTCGTAAAGCAAGCGATTAAAATAGTGATCAATTTATCTTACTTACTCAAACTGCATTTTCAGAATGAAAGTACCGGTAATACCGTATGAAAATTAATGTTTTTAGAACGGTAGTGATGTTTACTAATACCCACCCAGTTATTTAAGCCTCATTAAAATTACCTGCTGCTACCGACGTCTAAAAAGATAATTTATTAGATGTATGGTGAACTTTAACTGAAAAGTTTCTAAAAAAATTCTTTTTACGGTATTTTTGAAGTATCGATAAAAACAATTCTGCCATTTTCTACCTTTCCGAGATAAAATAGACTATACAATTAAATAAAAAAATATTAAGAAAGGACCATTACCAACAACTGTAGGTTCCAAATCCACAAAGACGGCCCTTGGTACGTGCTTGCCCGCCCCTGTCTCACTAAAGAAAGTGTTGAAAGAGTCGTCGCCCCCACCGATGGTCTTGTCAGACGGCATTTGGCCGTCAGGCTGTGGAATTGAGGACCTTTGTCAGTACCGTACATTGGACTCATTAACCCCACAGTACCGTACATTGGACTCATTAACCCCACAGTACCGTACATTGGACTCATTAACTCCACAGTACCGTATATTGGACTCATTAACCCCACAGTACCATACATTGGACTCATTAACTCCACAGTACCGTATATTGGACTCATTAACTCCACAGTACCGTATATTGGACTCATTAACTCCACAGTATCGTATATTGGACTCATTAACTCCACAGTACCGTATATTGGACTCATTAACTCCACAGTACCGTACATTGGACTCATTAACTCCACAGTACCGTACATTGGACTCATTAACTCCACAGTAACGTATATTGGACTCATTAACTCCACAGTACCGAACCTTGGACTCATTAACTCCACAGTACCGAGTACATGGTTTTGTGGTGTATGATGTTAGTTAGTGATAATGTTAATAGAGAATGTCTTACTCAAATAATTCACTGCCTTTACATTTTCCTTGATGGATCTATAAAAAAAATCAAATGACTTAAAACATTGCTTTTTAAAATGAAAAGTAACGCTATAATTCTGGCACAGTAACGTTTCTCATAGAACATATACAACGAACATGTTATATAACAGCAAGAGCATTCATAGAGTAAACTAGTTTAACTAGGGAAGTTGAATGAGTGGCGGATTTAGTTTCCTGGGGGGGGGGGGGGGTAAATGTAAGAGGGAATTTGTCCTTTCGGCTGTTTTAAGTTTTATGCAAAAAATATACCGGTACTATATGTTTATCTTATAAGACAATCATTAATTTTAAGAAAACGTAGCTGATCCCATCAACCGTACCTGAATGCCATGTTCCAGACAATACAGCTCCCAACAAGAGTTACCGATCTGGACACCAGCCTGACCAATGTGAACACTGATACACTCACGCTGGACAGGGAAATAAAGAGCCAGTTCAAGTTAAATCAACGAGTCAAATTTTAGTGCCAGAAACAGAGCTTTCAAACTGATACTAATACTATTGATAGAGGATAACATATATCTATAACTCTTTGCATCCGATGCGCCACGGTTTCTCCATATTTTTTTACAAGTTGGAAATAAATATTTCTTTACAAAAACGTGATCCTTCAAGTTCTTTCTCTCATGATGTTAACAAAATTAGAAAATTGAAACAGATTACCGTAAATTAACATATTTTAGAAAATACTGAAGAACTGTACTTCACTACTTGAAGACAATGCCGGTGTTTAAGAAATTATGAACGGTTAAAAAGACTGAGTCTCTTAAAACAATTGTAATTGTATTAATGGTAATACTACCGGTACAATTAAATGTAAAAAAAAAATAATTAAAAAAGGAAAAAAAAAAAGAAAAAAAAAGGAGAAACATTCTGAGCTTAAAAGTAAAAGATGAAAACATTTCGCTTAACAAACATTGACAGATGAATAGACTTGGGTATCGGTGCTATTGTTGGAACTCTAGTTGGTTGTAGTTTCATGCCATGAATTATTGACAACAATATCTGCATAATGTTATTGCAAATTAGTTTGACACTGAAAGTGCCGTACTCCCAGGCCCCCTTCCCCCAGCCCAGCCCCCGACTGGTGGAAGCCAATCTCCCTTCCTCCCTCTTCTGCCCTGGGCCCTAGTCAATTGTGCATGGTATTTAATTCGAGAGTGTCCTAAGAATATTAGTACCACCGTACCGGTATTACCACCGGTTAAAAAAATGTTAGAACATAATGATCTATTCAGTAAAGATACGGCTATGAGCTGATATGGGAGCATCGATTTCAATGTTTGAGTTTGTTTATGAAATTTGTTGAGTGTGAGTTGCTGAGAGGTCTTGTCAGGGCGAGTTGTGAGTGGCCGGGAGGGAGGGGGTATGCATGGTGAGTTCATGGTGTAAGTTAGTGGTGTTAGTTCTTGGTGTCAGTTTGTGGGGTTAGTTTATGGGGTCAGTTCTCGTGGTTAGTTCTTGGGTCAGTTCGAGGGTTCAGTTCGTGGGTCAGTTCGAGGGGTCAGTTCGTGGGTCAGTTCGAGGGGTCAGTTCCTTGGTCAGTTCGAGGGTTCAGTTCGTGGGTCAGTTCGTGGGTCAGTTCGTGGGGTCAGTTCGTGGGTCAGTTCGAGGGGTCAGTTCCTTGGTCAGTTCAAGGGTTCAGTTCGTGGGTCAGTTCGAGGGGTCAGTTCGTGGGTCAGTTCGAGGGGTCGGATCGTGGGTCAGTTCGAGGGGTCATTTCGTGGGGTCAGTTCAAGGATTCAGTTCGTAGGTCAGTTCGAGGGGTCATTTTGTGGGGTCAGTTTGTGTGGTTAGTACGTGGGGTCACTTCGTGTTGTTAGTTCTTGGGATCAGTTCGCAGAGTTCAGTTTGTGGGGGTGTGCTGAGTGATCGTTGTTGTGGGAAGGTGCAATGTAGTTAGTGAGTGGAAATAAAAGTAGTCTGAAGACAAGAGCGGGTGTCGTAAAGAATTTGTTGAAGAATGTTTTTGTAAACTGTCAGTTGTTACAAATACCCGTAATAGATAAGCTCCATTACGTCAATTGAACGTTGATTATTGATCTTACGTCCTACACCATACCCGTGGCTTTTTAAAAATTGATTAATGTAATAGCCGCCTCCGAAAAAATTGACATTTTTTTGCTTGAGTTCAACCGTTTCGCATGACGCGTGACAGTGACAGCTTTTTCACTCGATCAATAAAACATGTTGAGCCGGTCTCGAAAAGGAAGCAGGACACACCAGAGGCAATACATATATATATATCTTCTTTTTTCTTTTCTCTCTCCACCCACCCCCCCTCCCCCTTTTATTTTTTCTTCTCCAAATAACGTACCGGTAGCTCTAAAGAATATAGAAAAAAAATGAAATATTGTAGCATAACATTTTACTTTAAAAAGAGACGAAATAAATAAAAACTTAAATCAGATTTCTTCAATACAGGAATAATTAAATTTTATAAGAAAAAAAATTTTGTGGACAAAATTTGTTGATAATATATCGCTGAATAGTTAAATTCAAATGCCGTATAACTTTTAGTAAATGAGCGGCTGTAAAAAAAAAAAAATTGTGTTTTACAATTTTTCCACCATATTATATTTAACATGAACTCACCACGACTACCAATGGGTATATATTAAAAAAAAAACAACAACAACATTTTGTAATGTACCGGGTATATAATAATTTATGCATTCAAGGTCAAGATTTATAAGAATTGAGAATGTCAACAAACTTACCATTTTGAAAACAGCAAGCAATGGAAGACAGATAATTCGTGGAAAAGCAACAACACCTTCTTTTATTATTTTTTTTAAACCCACAGATGTCTCTGGCAGTAGCTCTGACAGTAACTCTGACAGTAACTCTGACAGTAACTTATCACTGAAAACTTGAACAACTGGTAGATGAACCGCAGGACAAAGAAAAGGTTCTCCTCCTTTTACTCGTCTTACGTTCGTGTCACTTTGCCAATTTTCGATGAGAAAAAGTCGCTGGGCTCACCGTCCCTTGATGTGGATAGGGTGTGCTCCGCTTGGCCTCATCCAACTCTGGCCAGTGGCTCACACCACGAAAGTGTAGCCACCCCCCTTGTTGCCCCTGGCGTAGGAATACAACATCATCGTGAACCACGTTGATGCATTTAAGTAGTCCAGCACAAGCCCCGAGGGAATGGATGCAATGCCGGACACACGAAGTTAAACGGGCGTACAGTTTTGGTAAAGATTTTTAAACACAGACAGGTCGGGGGTCAACTTTATTTGGGAAGGCGTGAACAGTTTCAAAACGGCATGAAAAAAAAATTGTCAATATCATTACAGTAAGTTGACTGTCATATAAACATCCGGAAAAAGGATGAATAAAATTTAGACTACATTTGTAACCTAGGGAGATTTAGGCTACCGGGGTACTAGAAAGTGCCTTGATTTTGTATTTACAAAACTCCCTCACAACTGACCACCGCCATCATTGGGCGATGTGGGACCACCATGACACTATTTCATAAACCAAATCAGATTTTGAAAATGATTACAGTACGCTATAACCTTCTTTAACCCCCCTCCCACCCTCCCCTTAAACCATGTCACAGAATATCATGGGAACACACATGAAGCAGTGTTCTCTCCCCTAGCCAACGATCCATCCCTCTCAAAGCTTGTCCAGCATTCCCCAATCTCACCAAATTTGGGAACCGGCCCGTAAAAGCTATTGATTTTCTCGTTACCATGGCAACCTGGTAGTTTTAGCTTCACAAAGTAGTGCCAACCCATTTAGGATATTGGAGCGTTTTGGTGCAAGGTCATGCCAGCAAGCGAAATAACATCGATTACAATGTTTCAGCTCAAATTCATTGACACCAAGATTGCACTGCTCCGTATGTTGGTAATATGAGAGAAACTGAATTACGGCTTGCCACTTGATTCTTGCCCCTTCTGTACAGTTGACGTGGAATAAATTTAATGGTACCGTAGTCATTGTTCATGTGGACAACATTTGGACAGAAAGAGAGAGCAAGAGGGAGGTAAAAAGAGAAAGAGAGAGAGACCAAGAGACAGAAAGAGACAGAAAGAAGGGATATAGAATTATAGAAAGATAAATAAAGGGTGGAGAGGGCATGTGAGAAAGGGAGAGAGAAAGGAGGAAGAGGGAAAGAGAGTTCAAGAGAGAAATATATATTTTTAGAGAGAATGGGGGAGGGAGAAAGAGAGAGAGTAAGAGAGAAACGGAGACAGAAAAAGCGGAGGGAGAGAAATTTCAAGAAAGGGAGAGATTTATATTTCAAGAGAGAGAGAGAGAGAGAGAGACTGAGAGAGAGTTCAAGTGTAGTCTATAAAATCAGACCCCAAGTGTACGGTAGTCTTCAAATAGACTCACGTTGTCTTGTCTTGACCGCTACACGTGAGAGTCAGAGATCTCAATGAACATCTCCGCTCGTGACCAGGACGCTCACCCTTTCGCTAACGTCTTTTTAACCTCTTCATGCTGTCACATGCTGGCATCATCGATTTTTCGCGTTGCCATAGCAACACGAATCAATACCGTTCGCTGAATGGCCGCCCACGTTTATAACCCAAGACCATTCATCGATTTCCTTCTCATCGCACGCAGAGGCAGAGCATACGCCATATTTTTAAAAAAATATATTTACTACTCACCTAAACAAACGCTGGCCGTAATTTAGGAACCTGTTTGTGACACAAAAGGTAAGCCAAGTCTCGTACCGGTGCAATTGAATTCATGATAGTGTGATAGCATCACGTGGTCTCATGTATCTCGCAACAGGCTTTTGTTTTTCATTTCTTATCTCTTAGAGAACAGAAGGGCCTGGATTTTGTGAGAGTTGCAAACACAGGTTAGTACTAGTAGTAAAAACGCCATCTTTAACTTGATTATTCAACTGAAAATATTTTAACAATTTAATGTCAGACGATCGATTATCTTTGGCTGAAGTAACACCTTCCACGTAAATACAGCTTTACGTGAACTACTTACAGTTAAGTTCATTTTAACTTTAACTACAGTGGTAAGTGTGAAGTAACAGCAGGTATATCTGTAAAAAAATATTTAGATTTGCATCCAACATAACTGAAAGTGAAAGAGACCGCAAATATCGTAGTTTGAAAAAAAAAAATAATTCTTGGAGTAAATTAAGTGGTTTGTTCTATTTTTTAAATGGGCTTATTCTATACCGGAACGTCTGATGGAACAGTTTGAGAAACACTGACCCAATTTTAAAAAAAAAATGAATAAAGTGTGCTTTAATACTTTAAATGTTTCTGTCAGCAGAAGGTAAAATGGCCTCAGTAGAAATCTCGCGTCTTCTCCTACTGTCCCTGCTGTCCACTACATATGGTCTGCCTTACTTCGATGAGGACTGGTCACCCCGGCAAATCAGAGAATATTTCATTCAGCGGGCAGCTGAGCAGGTACGTCATCAGACTGCTTTGTTGACACAATTATCCCCACACATGCCCCCCCCCCCTTCTTCGACGCCAGGTGATCGATACAACTACACAAGACTGCAATCACTACAAATAGGAAACAAAACCATTAATATGCGACCAGCCTAATTACTAGACCGGGGGAAGGTTATCTCATTTTTTTAAAAATTGATTACTGCCGTGGTTCAAACTTTCATGGGTAATTATTGTAGGAGTTCGTTAACTGCAACCACAGAGATAAAAGGAAAAGACGATAAATAGGCATCTTCTGTACATTTTTTTAAATTGGTTTAGTTTTTACAAAAATGGTTTGCTAGCAAGCGCGATTTGGTATCAAGCGGTTTGGTAGCAAGTGGCTTAGTAGCAGGTGCTTTGGTAGCAATTGGTTTGGTAGCAGGTGGTTTGGTAGCAGGTGGTTTGGTAGCAGGCCGTTAGGTAGCAGGTGGTTAGGTAGCAGGTGGTTAGGTAGCAGGTGGTTTGGTAGCAGGCCGTTAGGTAGCAGGTGGTTAGGTAGCAGGTGGTTTGGTAGCAGGTGGCTTGGTAGCAGGGGGTTTGGCAGTGTGGTTTGGCAGTGTGGTTTGGCAGTGTGGTTTGGTAGCAGGTGGTTTGGCAGCAAGTGGGTTGGTAGCAGGTGGTTTGGTAGCAAGTGTGGTTTGGTAGCAGGTGGTTTGGTAGCAGGTGGTTTGGCAGCAGGTGGGTTGGTAGCAGGTGGTTTGGTAGCAAGAGTGGTTTGGTAGCAGGTGGTTTGGTAGCAGGTGAGGTGGTTTGGCAGCAAGTGGGTTGGTAGCAGGTGGTTTGGTTGCAAGTGTGGTTTGGTAGCAGGTGGTTTGGTAGCAGGTGGTTTGGCAGCAAGTGGGTTGGTAGCAGGTGGTTTGGTAGCAAGTGTGGTTTGGTAGCAGGTGGTTTGGTAGCAGGTGGTTTGGTAGCAGGTGGTTTGGTAGCAGGTGGTTTGGTAGCAGGTGGCTTAATAGCAGGTGGTTTGGTAGCAGGTGTGTGTGCTAGCGAGTACGGTTTGGTGGCAAGTAGTTAAGTCGCAGCTGGTCTCACTTCTTTCTCTGGTGGCACTCCCAACTTATAAACCACGTCGTGAAACACTTTGAACTCATTGTTCTCTAACGCCGTGCTACATTCATGGTATTGAACGCTGGGATTGTCAAAACATCTTTCTTACATGGGCATTCTAACATCGTACGTTAAACAAACAATGTTACTTCCTTTTCGAACCTCTGCTCCTAAACATGAGAGCTGCATCGCGTTTCCTCATTTGATTAGTTCATTTATCTTTCTCTGGATCGTGTTTGAGAACTTTCATTTATTAAAAATAATAACATTAATATTTAAAAAAAAAACAAAAAAACCAGTGTTTGTTGGACTCTTGAATAACGTATATTTTGTGCGTATACCAATCAACTTTTACACTACAGTTTTCACTTTTGAGCAGGTTATTTTGTTATGGATTTAATTCTTAAATTGTATGCTTTACAGTAGACCTGTTGGTTAGCAATGCTAGATTAATACGCTTCTAAACTATTGAACTATCCTAATCCAGGATCCTCCGCCTCAACTTTAATTTGACAAAAATACAAGTCTCACAATTAAAGTGTAAGGTGAACGAGAGTCGCCTATGTTTCAATGTGTTCTGTATGTGTGTTTGCCATAAATAAAATACAATTGTGGTGTGGCAGGTAGTTAGAATGTAGCGTTGAACGTGTACGGGGCTGGCTCTGGGGCTGGCTCTGGGGGGCAGAAATGAATTGCCTATAGCTATTAAAATCTCGTGCTGCCCCACTTAGGCCAGGCCTCGACTCGATGTGGGCTTCAACCTCGATGGTCAGGGCGTCGGCCAGGTGTCAGGTGTGGATGTGGACTCTAACGGTGACCTCTATGTGTTCCACAGAGCGGACAGACCGTGGACAGCAGAGTAAGCTTATTACGCCAACAACATTTATTTATGTGCAAGGTCGAACTGTGGCCTGTCTGTCTGTGACCAGTCTCTCTGTGACCAGTCTACCTGTGGCCTGTCTGCCTGTGTCCTCTCTGTTTGTGGCCTGTTAGTCTGGGACATGTCTTTCTGTGTCCTGTCTGTTGGTCTCACAACGGTATATTACTCAAATGAATATTCTTAGTGAATATTTTCACGTAATTGTAACTTTATTCAATGACATGCAAAGAAAGAGACCACATATATTGTGAATATTGTGCTAATTGAATTCGGCATAATTATGTCCAAACCGAGTTGAAGCAGTATTTTTTTTAAAAAGTCAATAGCTATGGTTTGTGTTAAATTGACTACAGCAGAATATGCCATCTGTTCTGTTATATGCGGTGGTCATTTAAAACTTTATATTTATATGTATTGACTAAGAGATGGAAATTTTCAAATATTTGATTTTGATTATTTTTTTACTTACTTTGGTAATTATATTTTAAGTTTTGAAGGAAATTAAATTCCTCGAACTGTAAGCAAATCTTTATATTTATATATTTAGGGTTCAAACTAGAAAGTCGCTTCTGACTAAACATTACCAAGATACAACATTTTTAAAATGATTTTATTTTGTTTAAAGCCTTGTTGATGCGTCTTTTCTTTTTTTTTTAGAACGTACGTCATGTTTACTAACGTCCTGTCAGAAGACGCCAAAGTTCCCATCAGCAGCGACGTCATCTACAAAGTTGACCCGAAGACGGGCAAGCTCACTCACAGCTTCGGGAAAGACTTGTAAGATAGATATCTGATTGGTTCATTTCTAGAACCCGGTGTAGCGTTACAGTATATGTTGTCAAGTATTTCACCATGACAATATCTCAATAGCGTATGTCCGTTTCTAGTAACCGGCATAGAGTTATAGCATGATGTTGTCAAGTATTTCACCATGATAATATACCATTGGCGTATGTCCATTTCTTGTACCCGGTATAGAGTTATGCCAAGAGGTGATCAATTAGTTCACCTTATTTCATCCTGTACTTAATGTCGCGAGAAGAGCCATAAACACAGTTTACAAATCAACTTCCTTTAAGTCTGTATACCCGGTAGCTAAACCGACTTAGGACTTAGGATAGCAATAATTATTTCCTTTGTGAAAACGTACCGAAAAAAAAAAAAAAGAAAAGCTACACCATCATGATGGTTTACACGCGACTATCTTGGTAGAAGCATACATTCAAACAATTCTTTCATTCTCTGAGAACACCGGAATGTCAACAAGTTACGAATCTATTTGTTCATACGAGATAATTTTTTTTTTTCTTGACATAAGTCCATAAGGTAGTGTTTGTCTATTCACAGCTTCAACGTCCCCCATGGACTTAAGATCGATCAGCATGACAACATCTGGGTCACTGATGTAGGCAGACACCAGGTACAGTCAGCCCTGATTAACATTTAACACTAAGCATGCGACCTGTCAATTATAAGAGAGGCGCTAGCTCACGAAAGCTTATACACATATGAAACAAAGAAATCAATAAGAAAATAAATAAATAGTGGAAGAAGATATGTTTGGATAAATAGTGGAACAAAATGTGTTTAGGCTTGAAAAATAAAGAGGCTAAGAGAGCTACATTGTTATCTGTGGAACACAGATACCGGTTTTATGTTATTTCTTGTTTTGCATTGTCTGATGATGAAGGCGTTTCGCCGAAACGTCCTTTTCATTATTCTGTCTTTTTTTTCAAGCTTAAAAATATCATGTTTCACTATTTATCTACTTCACATGGCTTAAAATAAATAAATAATCAAGACGGCCATGAAGATATTGAAATTAAAAGCCTCTTTACACAGTCATCACTTTCAAAGATATACCAAGCTTTCAGAATATTATTAAATTAAATAAATTTAAAAAAAAATAATGTATGGTTAAAATATCGTCAAGACTTTTAGATACAAAAATAACATTTTAATAGTATCGCTTAACTTTGACCTTTTTAACATTTTTTTTCTTCAAATTTTTCATTAAAAAAAAGATAATAGTTAAGATGACAGACACAACACAGACACACACATTCAGACCTTTCCAAGTTTTAAAACTCTAATCAATTCTATTGAAAAACTCTATTCAAAACTTAAAACTCTATTTAAATTTAAAACAATAATTTTCACAGGTGTTCAGGTTCCCTAAGGGCGCCACTAGACCTGACCTTGAACTTGGTGAGAAGTTTGTTCCAGGCAGCGATGAGAAACACTTCTGCAAGCCCACAGATGTCGCTGTTGCTAGCAACGGAGATTTTTTCGTCTCAGACGGGTAAACTAGCCAAGTATTCATAAAGTAACATCAAAACTGTTCAACTAATCTATTTTAATTTCTCTTTCCGCGCTAGTTTTACTTTTAAAGCACGTATAATTATTGAATCAATTTTCTTCTACCCTTCATGTTCCCAGATACTGTAACAACAGAATCCTCAAGTTCTCAAGTAGTGGACAGATCATTGCCCTGTGGGGAGACCGAGAAGGAAGCTGTGAGTAACCAATAGACAAAGTATTTACAAAAAGATTTACAGCCTTGAATGGCCTTTACCCAGGTGAAGATATCCAACAGTGGGTAGAACCAAAGAGCGAACACGCGTGATTTAATGTTTTTTTCCTTATGCCCCAAGAAGATTTCAATTAATTGTATAGCAGAGTATAGCCACCCAATACCAGAGTATAGCCATTCAATACCAGAGTATAACCAATAAATACCAGAGTATAACCTTCCAATACGAGAGTATAGCCATTCAATACCAGAGTATAGCCTTCTAGTACCAGAGTATAGTCATTCAATACCAGAGTATAACCTTCCAATACGAGAGTATAGCCATTCAATACAGGAGTATAGCCTTCCAGTACCAGAGCATAACCATGAAATACCAGAGTATAACTATCTTTTAATTATTCCAGAGCTTCATATAGCGTTGGACTGAATAAATTGAATACGAACGGTATTCAGGTCTTGTATTTCTTTCATACACCGGCGAATAATCTTTCCATCCAACTCCCTCTTTTAGACACCCTGACTCCCTCCAGCCTGAACATTCCTCACAGCATCACACTCATTGAGGAGTTGGACCTGGTGTGTGTGGCTGACAGGGAGAACAGCAGGTAGGTGTGGCTGACAGGGAGAACAGCAGGTAGGTGTGGCGGAACACTCCCACTCAGCTTTTTTAAATGTACATTAGTTTTTCATAGAGCAAGTTGGGATCACAACGATACCCGTCCACAATGCTTCTCCTCAACCTCCTACTCCACATCCCCATTGCGAGATTTGACTCATTAGGAGGTAATCTTTTGTGAAAGAATACCACTAGATTCTTACAACTGCAACCCACTGACTGCCTGAAGTTTAACATGTTTCAGTTCTGAATTAACAATCAATAGGGGGCTAACATTAATCTGTGCAATGTGTTCGAGCTATAAAAAAGATATAAATACCTCTTACAATTCCCCTTGAAAGAAAAACCTTTAAAAAGAGTGGGGGGGGGGGGCGGCAATGAAAAATGAAAAAAACCAAAACAATAGAAGAGCAATCCGTATTTTTAATAGCGAATAAAGTTGCCAAGTTTTAAGCAAATGTATCAATGTCCTCAGAGCTTTGTGCTACAACGCCGGCCTCAACAACAAGACATCCATAGGAACCTTCAACCGCACACTGATCCCACAAGGAGATATGGGGAAAGTCTATGCTATTTACTATGACAAAGCTGGTAATATTCGTTTTTAAGAAATCACTATGCCATTTACCACGACTAATCCGATAATATAAGTTGGAAGAAATGACAATGCTGTTCACTAGGATAAATCCGGTAATGTTAGTTCAAGACTGAAAAGATACGAAACTATTAGAACTAAGTGTGCCGCCTCTAGAGCAGTGCTGTCCCACCCGTGAGCTGGTTTTAAATGGCTCGCCACAGCTGGAGATATTTTTTTATGATGTGTGTAAAAAAATAAAAAATAAAAAAATAACAAACTTTTAAGGTGAAATATGTTCAAACCACACTGATTGATTCACTAGTGTCGGGAAATCACGTGACAGTACGCCCAGGAGAAGTTGTAATGTGGGAAATGGGGGAGGTCACAAAAGCCAAGGCGTGATACGGTTTTACAGGTACCGGGTACCAGCCATTCATGTTACGCACATCAACAGAGCAAACTTTTGGGAACCTGGATGACATAAAATGGGGCTACCATCTTCTCCTCCTTTCTGTTGCCCGTAGGGGGGGGGGGGGGGGGGGGGGGGGGGGGGGGGGGGGGTGGTGGTGGTTAGGAAGGGGGTGTCAGGTTTAATTACTAACGGCGTTGGGAAAGATGAATAAGGAAACCGAAAGTAACTTGATGTTAGCTAATTGATAATTGTAAAAAATGTCCACGCCCTCTCCAACGGGACCAAATTAGATGAAATAGACAGGTGAGCATAACAAGTAAACTGCTGCCAGGAAAGTCTTCGGGTCAGAGTAATCGAGTTGGGAGTTTCGGTACTAAAGGTGTCACAATAGAATAGCTGTGGTGGGCAGTGTGCACCATTTATGGTACCATGTTATTTAAACAGACAGTCTAGCCAGGTACGGGACAGCGTGTGTCCATCCAGTATTGTTGGGACAATGTGGACAAACTACCTGGTATTCAGAGGTCAGAGCATGAGACGCTCAGTGAGTAGAAAGCAGGATTGTGTGAAACACTAGGAAGAAGTATTTTTCAAAATTTAAACGAACATAATAATTCGTTGCCAAATAAATTCTGTATGACGTACACTCCTTCTGATGAATTTCCACAACCATGGTCTTGGAAGCGGCCTACATCAGTGAGGCTGGACTCTATTGAATGACCAACATCGAAGTCGCCCCCCCCAAAAAAAAAAAACAACAAAAAAAAAAACCCCTAAATTTTCAAAATTTAAACGAACATAATAATTCGTTGCCAAAAAAATTCTGTATGACGTACACTCCTTCTGATGAATTTCCACAACCCTGGTCTTGGAAGCGGCCTACATCAGTGAGGCTGGACTCTATTGAATGACCAACATCGAAGTCCCCCCCCCCAAAAAAAAAAAACAACAAAAAAAAAAACCCCTAACACTTTAACTGGTGAACATATGTAAAATCATATGGGGGGAGGGGGGAGAGGGTGCTATTTATTACAACAAGTACAATTCAATGCAAAATATATCATCAAAAAGCGCTACAGTTTTATTTGCTTTATTTGTTATCTCGATGAGCCGATAATGCTATTGGGAATGACACTCTTTAGGCATAAGGCTAGAAGCCTAGATTAATGAGGGGACAAAATAAATTCTTTTGAGATGTCATCTGCGGTCCTCCGGTGGTCGGAATTTTTGTCTCTTTCTCTTCGCCCAAGAAGTCGTAAAGGTTTGACAGCACAGCCTTCGAGAGATTCTCAATATATTAATACTAGTTTAGGGAGCGACGTAAGGTATGGATCTCAATTTATGATGAAGAATTTCATCAATAAATTCTACTGTTGTTTACATATGACCAATATCTGACATTGAAACAAAGACGGAAGGAAATAAGGGTTGAGTAATGTTTGTTTGCAAGTGGTGCCCTGTCTCTTTAGCGTATTACATTGTGCAATAAGGATGACGAGTCTCGACAGTGATTAGAACTCATTTGATGGAACATAATTCTTTTTTTTTGCGCGTCTTTTTTATCTTTTGTTCAACGATTTTGTTTACAATAAGGAAACATGTATTATTCTTACAATATAGTTTCATTTATACGTTTAACTTAAAATTATAAAAACGTAAATGAATAGAACATTGGCAAGACATGTAAGAGGAAAGAAGTGTGTCATCGATTTTTTAAAATGATATTGTCCATTTGCCACTGTTTTTTTGTTTGTTTTGTTTTTGTTTTTGGTACAGCTATTTGGAAGAGAGAGAGAGAGATACAGAGAGGGAGAGAGAGATACAGAGAGGGAGAGAGAGAGGGATAGAGAGAGAGCGGGAGAGAGAGACAGAAAGAAAGAGTCAGAGAGAGAGAGATACAGAGAGAGAGTTACACAGAGGGAAAAAAAAGAGCTACAGAGATATATATATATATATACATATATAAAGAAAGAGTCAGAGAGAGAGATACAGAGAGAGAGAGAGAGAGAGATACAGAGAGAGAGAGAGAGAGAAAGAGAGCGGATGTCGGGTGTCAAATATTTGATTTAATAAACGTTTTAGATTGGATTTAAAATAAAACGGTACTAGAGTCACTAAGTGTTAGACAAATAATACAAGAGATTCTTCACATTACAGACAAGGAGATGGTAGCTGCCGGATTACTGTCCGAGTACCCGCTGAGATCTGGAGACGGCAGTGACATCTACCCAGCAAGGGCGTTCACCTACAACCTGGAAGGCAAACAGCTCATATCCTGGGCCTTCATCACGCCGGTAAAATAGCACAAACTAACAGAAATTCAGTGCCCTCTGGCACAAATTTACTTTCCTTTAAAAGAAAGAGAGAAAAGAATTGCTAAAGTTAAAGATATTAGTACACATTCCACAATGAACACATTGAAAGGATAGAGGAGCAGAACGTATGTTTTTGTGTAAATTAATACCTTAATACCAGTCAAACCAATCGTAAAGCTTTTAAATCACCATAATGAAATTATTTTAAAATAATACAATCTCTGTGTAACACCTACATTTTTTAAACTGATTATTTGCTTTGCTTGTCATCGTCTGATATTGAAGATTATGTGAAATCACCAAATGTTCAAATCATGACTCAGTGACCGGTCGTTTGGCCTTTACACATAAAAGATAACACTAATTCCAACGATATAGTTAAATCAGCATTGTGATCGATGTTCCAAAGGGGAGGTTACAGCAGGCAGTTGTTTAAACATTGTGATTTTCATTGACCAGGATGTCGCCAGGAATGGACCCTCTTTGATCCACGACCTCTGCGCGTCTAGAGACGGCCGAGACTTCTATCTGGCAGACCTGGACCAGAAGACAGTTTACAAGTACACGAAAAATTGGTCAACAGCTGTAACTCAGCAACAGTGAATTGACGTGGAGTTGTGACGTGGGTGGGGGGAAAAATCTATTAAAGTTTATTTAAAGCATCGATTCAAAGTTATTACATGAAAAGCCATTTCTCGACATCTGATTTTTATAGAAGCTTGAATATAAATAAGTGAACTGAGTCATTTGTACATTATTATACGACACGAAACAAAAACATTATTTTTCTTTATTTGAAATATTCTGAGACTTACAAACATGATAATCAATAAATGAAGTATATTATTGTGGTAGACGGTCTATTTAAAGATTAAGAATAATTTTTGTGTATGTTGAGAATTTGGTTTCTTTATCAATTAAAAAAAAGTTGAATAATTGTAAATTTAAAAGTTTAATTGGATGTATTAAATGACCACACTACAGTGATAATCTGTTAGACAGTTTATGACAGGGGGGAGGGGGGTCAGGTCATGTGTGACGTCACACATTTATTTTTTTTTTACAATTTTATTTATTATTTATTTTTTTATTTTTGTAGTGGAATTTAATAGCTTTAAAAATAATTTTCAAAAATTTTGTGAAACATTTGAAATAGTTTTATGTCAAAATAGCATGAAATGCGTATCTCCTGAATGTGTTGTTCATGATTCCTCTCGTTAGGAGCACTAGTAACTATTCTACTATTAAAGTCAGTTCCGAGATTTGTGAAAGTTTGTGGCAGGAGGGGGGGGGTAAACATTTTCAAAAATAGCGTGACGTACTTTATGGACAGCCCCTAAATACTACTAGAATCAAACTGACACAATGATTATTTGTTTGTTTGAGTGTTGTTGTTTTGTTTTTTTTACAAGGGATGAAATGGTCGCACAGTTGATTGAGTCATACACATTTGCTGTCACCAACAGCACTTACATCAATGATGTGTGCACTCTTAACATTAAACTAACTGTCAGTTCAGGGTCGACTTTTAGCCAAATGTCTTAAGCCTTTAATAAACAAAGAACAAGCAATCATTCACGAGTTTTGCGATAGTTAAAAGAACAAGTTAAAGAGGGAAACAATATTGGCACTAACTATAGAGCGATTCTTAACAGAACAAAATTATGAATAGTGCAAAAATGTTGGGTTGCAAGGTTATAATTATACGTATTTCTTGTATGCTTTTTTTTTCTATTTAACTTAACAAAAGGGTCAGTTATTTAAAAATGTATGAAGTTTCTCGTACTATTTTCTTTACAATGCACTACATTTAGTCGTGGAAACTTCTTATTGGAACATCTTTGAATTTTCTGAAGAAATAAACACCAACCTGGCAACCCTTCACCTCGCGCTGGTATCTGGTATCTGGTATCCAGCAGCCATGTAAAGAATGAACGATCTGCTGTAATCATTGAACCAGCGCCAGGCATTCAACGTGGTGTTGTATTGTGCTGTGTCGTCTCGTCCTTACCCTCTGTGGTGAATGGGTACCATTAGCATATCACCATGTTGTTAAGTGTGTCACGTGATGGGTAACTCACCAATACAGCCCCACAACACTTATAATTATAATGGACACGGTTTGGTCCGGTTTGGTCCGGTTCGGTCGAACCGGTTGTTATATTTTAACTGATCTACCGAAATGGTTGTTAAAAAGTGTCAAATTAGGATTTTTTAAACTACAATAATACAAATACATTGACATTTTTTTCTATATCCGTAACCGACAAGCACCTAACCGGTTGTTGATAAGTACCGAACCGATAATTTACAGGTACCGAACCGTTTATTGACAAGAACCAAACTGGTTGTTAACAAGTCCCTAACCGATTGTTGACAAGTATCGAACCGGTTGTTGCTTGAGTCGCAGCACAGAGTCTGTATGTGAGTCCCTCCCCATTCCTCTGCCACATATGTAGGTGATATGTTTATCCTGTTATATTAAACTAGATTAGTATTATTCGTACTTATCGTTAAAATATAATTGGTGAAACTGTTAGGATTTGTCAAGGAAATAGAAAAACCAGACATGTTGAAGGTTGAATCAAAAGACAGGACAACAAGATGTCATCGTTTCGGCCTAGAGCCTGCTTCAGTGAACAGGACAAATAGAAGTACGGCAAGAAACAGCTTGAATGCAGTCCTTCAATTATTATCTATTTATAATTTGTAACACTGTTATAATTTATAACACTGTTACAATTTGTAACACTGTTATAATTTGTAATACTGTTATAATTTATAGTACTATTATAATTTGTAATACTGTGATAATTTGTAGTACTATTATAATTTGTAATACTGTTATAATTTGTAGTAATGTTACAATTTGTAATACTGTTATAATTTGTAGTACTGTTACAATTTGGTATACTGGTATAATTTGTAATACTGTTATAATTTGTAGTACTGTTATAATTACATTACTTTAACATTTGGCTTTTAAGACTTATTTTTGAAGCTGGCCATGATTGGCATATAAGTTACTGAAACGAAATTCTGTTTTAAAAAATCAAGTATTTTTTTATGATCTACATTCTGTAATTTATGTTTTTGATTATTTGCTAAAACAAAAATGTGATTTTTGTGTGATACTTTGTTGAAAATGTTATTAAAGAGTGTGGTAGTTTTATCACTGTGTTCACTTTTTATAGAATACGATTTGTTGTTAAAGCGGAATTTCATTACAATCTGATTACACAATGTTAAAAAAGGATGTACAATTATGAAATTAAGACCGAAATTAAAAATTTGAACGAAAAAAACACAACAACCAACTGATTGCAAGTTGTTAACTTAAGCGGTAAACAATGTTATTCAGTCATCAGAAGAAGTATTTATGACATAAATTAAGTACGCAGACCGAGGGAGAAAGCAGAAATGACAGTTAAGTTTAATTTGATTGGTCAGAGTCAGTGTTACATCAAATGTATATGTGTATTTTTAAAAAAATAATATTCATAGGAAATTTTCCACCGGGCTTAGAGATAGAGAGGTAGTTCTGAAATCCTAGTCACAACTGTAGAATGAAAGCTTACAGAGCAGTGCGTTGCTGCGATAATTGAGTACCAACTGTATTCTGTTCTAGTTCTATTTTTAAATTAGAAAAACGAAAAGTTTTCCAGGATTACAAAGTTTGGTTTAAGACAATATTGTCCAGGATTACAAAGTTTGGTGTAAGACAAAGTTGTCCATGGCTTCCAATATCCTCTCGCATCAAGTACAAGTCTGCCAATCTATGCTTCAACTCGTTCACTGACCCTCACTTTCCTGTCTATCTCTCTGAACTTTTGCTTCCTTACATCCCCACAAGACAACTACGCTCTTCAATTGACAATAGAACCCTCTCAATCCCAAGAACCAAAACTAAGACCATCGGTGAATGCTCCTTCTACTTCCATGCGCCCACGTTCTGGAGCCAGCTCCCCTTCCACATCCGTCATTGTGAAACCTCGTCCACTTTAAAAAAGTCCCTTAAAACCTATCTGTTTAGGTCCGCCTATGACCTGTGATGCACCTTAATTGCCCTGCCTCATTTTCTGTCTCGGGTTGATCCTGTGGTATAGGCCAAAACGTGCCAAAGTGTACTCGTTTTCATAGCCATTTTAATGTTTAAACTACTGTTTCTATAGTCATTTTTCACATTGTAGTTACTATTCTAGTCTCTCTGGTTTTTAATTTTTATTTTACTGTAGCAATTTAAATAGTTTACATATTTTTAATAATTGTAAAGCGCTTAGAGCTGTAAGGATAAGCGCTATACAAAAATGCCTAAATAAATAAATAAATAAATTACAAAGTGTGGTGTGAGACAATATTGTCCAAGATTACAAAGTTTGGTGTAAGACAAAGTTGTCCAGGATTACAAAGTTTGGTGTAAGACAAATTTGTCCAAGATTACAAAGCTTAGTACTTGACAAATTTTGGTGTAAGACCAAGTTGATGTTCTGTTCAAGCTACTATTTGCCTATATTATTTGCCTACTATTTGCCTACTATTTTCCTACTATAAGGCTGTCATAACGAGACAAGAATGTCAAGGTTTCAATCTCATTTTTGAAACTGAAGCATCAACTAAACACCATTGTTTACTTGCCGTGTTTAAGGTAAATAGGGTAATTGTAACATACTACTATGGTCTGCTTTAAAAAAAAAGTCATTCGTTCGCTATTGTAACATGTCACGTTTTTATCCAGCAACTTATTTGCCATCGAGCAGAGGGGCCCCATCCCCCCCGGTCACTGACGTAATAGCCTAGGTCCCGGGTCTCACTTGTTACTATTACAGTATAAGGTATGATTTTCATAGTTTTTTTTTTTCCTTGATGACTTTAAAACAAAGGTTTTATAAGTAAGACTTACGAGCCCCCACATGTTTGAACAAGACGCTGAGAAATAGAAAAGCCGTTTTAAAATAATTAATTTTAAAAATGTTTAAAATGTTATGTTTTTATGTCTTGTGTTCATGCTGTGTTGGTTCCTCGCGCTCATATGTTGGCCAACCTTCGGAAAATGTACAAGTTACAAGGGCTACCAATCAGGTGAGTCATTTCTTGACTGAAATATCCTATCGTATCTATTCCCTATATACGCGTGTATAGCAGTCGATAGAATCAACTCTTTTACAATTCTACGTTTAAAAAATGCACTAAACATTTAAAAAATAAAAAAATGTAAATCGTTAAGCTAATGTATTATTTGGGTCGTATGTTACAAAAAAAGGAATCCAGTCAACTTAACTTTTCTTGTCCGAGAGATGGAAGTATTTTTTTGTATTTATTTCACCAAAATGATGAGCTATGCTGCACTTTTTAATACTAACTTAACTTCAGTGCAGTTTGGTAAAACCGTGCAGATTTAATAATTTGAGATAACGCTTCTATTTCATATTTAATTCTTTTATATTTAATTCTTCTATATTTAATTCTTCTATATTTAATTCTTCTATATTAAATTCTTCTATATTAAATTCTTCTATATTTAATTCTGCTATATTTAATTCTTCTATATTTAATTCTTCTATATTTATTTCTTCTATATTTAATTCTTCTATATTCAATTCTTCTATATTTAATTCTTCTATATTTAATTCTTCTATATTTAATTCTTCTATATTTAAATCTTCTATATTTAATTCTTCTATATTTAATTCTTCTATATTTAATTCTTCTATATTTAATTCTTCTATATTTAATTCTTCTATATTTAATTCTTCTATATTTAATTCTTCTAAATTCAATTCTTCTATATTCAATTCTTCTATATTTAAATCTTCTATATTTAAATCTTCTATATTTAATTCTTCTATATTTAATTCTTCTATATTTAATTCTTCTATATTTAGTTCTTCTATATTTGATTCTTCTATATTTAATTCTTCTATATTCAATTCTTCTACATTCAATTCTTCTACATTTTTTTCTTCTATATTTAAATCTTCTATATTTAATTCTTCTATATTTAATTTTTCTATATTCAATTCTTCTACATTCAATTCTTCTACATTTAATTCTTCTACATTTAATTCTTCTATATTTAATTCTTCTATATTTAATTCTTATATATTTAATTCTTCTATATTTAATTATTCTTTATTTAATTCTTCTTTCTTTGATTCTCCTATATTCATTTTTTTTTTAAATATAAAGATCGTACTCAATCGTTCACATGTTAAGTATTTTTTTTTATTTTTATAAAACAATGAAATAAACTTCTCTTAACACGTTTCACTGCCCACCAACATTGTTAAGACCAGTAAAGTGTATTTCTTTTAACCCTTGTCCCGTGGTATCCTGGTTTCACGGTTGAATGATCTGAGCAGCGATCCAAAATAGGAAAATGAACGCGTCAAGCTTATGATATCGCACACTTGAAGATACATCTTGAACTCTTTTGACTTAGGGACCTGCACTTGACCTACATTTCAACACAGATGGGCAGGGACTAGGTCAAGTGTCCGGGATCGATCTGGATTCCACAGGTGACATTTACGTAGTTCATAGAGCTAACAGGGTGTGGACATCAACTTCTGGGTAAGGAATTCTTTAGAACAGCGGTTCTCAACCTGTGGGTCGCGACCCCTTTGGGGGTCGCGGGACCCTTTCCCAGGGGTCGCCTAAGACCATCTGAAAACACATATCCTTACAGTTATGAAGTAGCAACGAAAATAAT
Organism: Lymnaea stagnalis; assembly: GCA_964033795.1. NCBI lineage: Eukaryota > Metazoa > Mollusca > Gastropoda > Lymnaeidae > Lymnaea > Lymnaea stagnalis. The sequence continues at coordinate 26,242 of CAXITT010000201.1, forward strand.
TGTGTGGCTGAGGGTCGCCACGACACCAGACACTGTATAAAAGGGTCGCGGCACTAAAAAGGTTGAGAACCACTGCTTTAGAAGATAATGAAAATATTTTAATATTTAATATGCAAAGAATTTCTGCAAATAATGATATTATTGGCTCATAAATCATTTAAAAATTACTCATTACGCCTCGACCAACTCATTTTCTATTTTCTTAAAGCAATTACCTATTTATAACTATAAATAGTGGCCGCTGCAATTTGAACTCATTCAAAATTTAATAAAAACAATATGATGTAAGGGAAAAAAAAAACATCTTTTCAGAACTTTCCAGCGATTTGGTAATCTTCTGTCTCCAGCAGCCCGAGTGCCCATAAGTGAGGATACCATCGTCAAAAACACTGTCTTTTCAGAACTTTCCAGCGATTTGGTAATCTTCTGTCTCCAGCAGCCCGAGTGCCCATAAGTGAGGATACCATCGTCAAAAACACTGTCTTTTCAGAACTTTCCAGCGATTTGGTAATCTTCTGTCTCCAGCAGCCCGAGTGCCCATAAGTGAGGATACCATCGTCAAAAACACTGTCTTTTCAGAACTTTCCAGCGATTTGGTAATCTTCTGTCTCCAGCAGCCCGAGTGCCCATAAGTGAGGATACCATCGTCAAAAACACTGTCTTTTCAGAACTTTCCAGCGATTTGGTAATCTTCTGTCTCCAGCAGCCCGAGTGCCCATAAGTGAGGATATCATCGTCAAAAACACTGTCTTTTCAGAACTTTCCAGCGATTTGGTAATCTTCTGTCTCCAGCAGCCCGAGTGCCCATAAGTGAGGATACCATCGCCAAAAACATTGTCTTTTCAGAACTTTTCAGCGATTTGGTAATCTTCTGTCTCCAACAGCCCGAGTGCCCATAAGTGAGGATACCATCGTCAAAAACACTGTCTTTTCAGAACTTTCCAGCGATTTGGTAATCTTCTCTCTCCAGCAGCCCGAGTGCCCATAAGTGAGGATACCATCGTCAAAATGGACCCCAAAACAGGCCGCAAAAATGTCAAGTTTTGGTGGAAATATGGAATTGATTGAAATTAACTTGATGGAACTATTTAGTTAATAAGAATTCTAATGACCAATAATTGTTCTTGAAATATGAGGAGAAATGTTAAAATTGAGGAAATCATTTCAAATGGGAAACAGATCCAGTCTTCCCATACAGCTACAGTTAATTTTAATTTTAATGAAATATCCATTACTGCTCTCTGTACTTAGATATAATAGAAAGGGCCTTACAACGTAAAATAAAATTCACATATGTGTATATATTTTTTACAGTTTCAATGTCCCACATGGACTGACAGTGGATAAAGATGACAATGTTTGGGTCACTGACGCAGGCAGACATCAGGTGAGACAGGCAGACATCAGGTGAGGCATGTCAACACGCGCGATAGCCAAATGGTCAACATATAGTCAGTACTAATTTCAGACTCAAAATTGATCATTATTTCTCTTTGAACTCACTCCAGATCCATGATCACTTCAGATATTAAGTTTCCCGAAAGACACCACTCGGCCTGACCTTGAACTAGGGGAGAAATTCGTGGCTGGCAGCGACGTCAGACATTTCTGCAAACCAGCTGACGTGGCAGTGGCGAGCACAGGAGAGTTCTTTGTTGCTGACGGGTGAGGAAAGAGAAGGGAGATATGTGGAGCACTTCTCTTATCGCTTTAATAAAAAGATACGTTTGCTAACATAAGGATGATTGTCAAAGTAAAATTGTTGCTATGAAAAGGCAATACTTTTGTTTTAAATGCAGATTGAGAAGTGTTCCATCTTTGTAGAAACTAGAACAATATTTTTGAAACTTGCGGAAAGACCTAGGAAAAGAGACCATTTGGGAGATTCGTTTTATCATGTGTGTCTCATGATAAGACCAATGTGATGGTTTAATTAAGTGAGACTATAGCAGATTTTGGACGAATCTTAACATGGAAGATTTGAACCTATTGATATGACGAGACATTGCTGCATGAACAGGTATTATGAGCCCGTACAATTATAGTTGGTTAATGTATGCAAACATGTGTATTCCAGTTGAAGAACTAATAACTTGATCCGAAACTGAAATTACCGTTCATGAAAAACATTTCTCTCTATTATAAAAATATTAAAACATCCCTTCAGTGGTAAAGTATTCCACCCCCTTCTCCCTATATATTCAGTTACTGCAATAGTCGCATCATCAAGTTTTCCAGGGATGCTCAAGTTCTAGCCCAATGGGGAACGTCACCCGGAAGATGTAAGTTGATAATCGCAAATAATTAAAATGTCAGCGAGCCCCTGACATCTTTATTTTAACTAAATGACACATTTAAAGACATTTCTTGACACTGACCAAGTATATTTTTTATAAAGTTACTTTCAATAGATGATACAATGTACTGTAGACGTTTCTTGACATTGATCAAGTGTATTGTTATTACGTTACTTTAAGATGCTAATATTTATATATCATTAAAAACATCGATTTTGCTTAATTTTAGGATTAATATTTTATTTCCTTAAAAAAAAAATTTTAACAAGATAAAAAATGGATGACGGATAAGGAAAAACTTTGAGGAAAAAAGAGGTCACATAGGGCAACTCATGATATGACAACGTTGTTTGAATGCCGTCTATTTCAGACGGACTGAGTCCATTCACATTAAACATCGTCCACAGCATAGCAGTCATAGAAGACCTTGACCTCGTCTGTGTGGCTGACAGAGAAAACAGCAGGTTTGTTTTGGGCAGCAGGTTATCATTCACGTATAACGCTCCTCTTACTTTTGACAGCTATAGAAAGTGTCAATTATTACTTTTCTCTGTTTGACATATTCTCAGAGATTGATTCGGTAACACCAAAATTGGCTGGAAGATTGATACCTATTCAAAGAAATACAAAGTCTCTGCTTTAATTTGATATTTTTCACACTAATAACTACGATATTTGGGGCCATTATAAGACAATCATAGAGACATGTGGGGCCATTATAAGACAATCATAGAGACATGTGGGTCCATTATAAGACAATCATAGAGACATGTGGGTCCATTATAAGACAATCATAGAGACATGTGGGGCCATTATAAGACAATCATAGAGACATGTGGGGCCATTATAAGACAATCATAGAGACATGTGGGGCCATTATAAGACAATCATAGAGACATGTGGGTCCATTATAAGACAATCATAGAGACATGTGGGGCCATTATAAGACAATCATAGAGACACTCGATATTCATGATTAAAATTCAGGCGATGTACCTTGCAGAGCGCTCTGTTACAACGCTGGCCTGAAAAATGTGACTTCCACAGGAATCTTTAACAGAACTATCGTGCATCCGGGAGACATAGGCAAAGTGTACGATGTCCATTATAACGAAGCAGGTGAGATTGGAAATGAGACCCAAAAGCTTAATGGCGGCGACCATAATTTTAGGATAGTTAAGTATGAAATAAATATGGTGTCCTTAACATTAAAAAAACCACATTTAGTGGTTACATGAGAGATGAGAAGATAATGTCTTGAATTGTGTACCCTCTAAATAAGTGAAAGACAAGTATTACAACTGATTACAATATAAAATATCCAAGAAATAAGATATGCTTGCTTTGTTTCCAGACAAAACTGTTATAGCTGCAGGTCTTATATCTAAAGTCCCTTATTTGAACCTTCGGCGTGTGACGTACCCCCCTCGCGCCTTCACCTACACTACAGATAGGCTTAAGATACAATCATGGGCTTACATGACGCAGGTAACACCATAAATTATTTTTCTCAAGGAGGTATAATCAATCTCACCCAATCAATATCATCAATCACTCACACCAATCGAATCTCACCAGCCCAGTAGAATTATTATTTTTTTTTTACCTTAAATCAAAGCAATTCATAAATATTTTTATTATTATCATGAAAAAAGTCCATCTGTTTCAGGACTCCTCCAAGACCAGCCCCTCGTTAATCCACGATCTGTGCTCGTCTAGAGATGGAAGAGACGTTTTCCTGGCTGACCAAGATCAGAAGAGAATACTGAAATACACCAAGAGTTGATCCTATTGAATACCTGATAGATGCTTTTATTTACTTCAGATAACAATCTCAAGCAATAATTTCAAAATAAATATCTATGCCCGTGCTTAATTTTTTTTTGGAATTATGTCCTATTGTTTTGGCCCACGTCTTAGTTAGGCAAGGTTATACGGCAATAAGATATAGTGTTAGAAGAAAGTCGATAGTGAATTTAAAACAATTTATTGTTGTTTATGGATAGAATGGAACGGCACACTATCAGCCAATATGATCAGTTGGTGTTTTTCTAACATGTAACATTTAGGTTTACTAACAGCCTCACAACCCATGGGTTTACTAAGAGCCTAACAACTAATGGGGTTGTTGTTTTTCCACAAAAATCAGCCCCATGAGGTTGGTGTTGAGGTCTTTAAGGAGGAGGGGGTGGAGTGGGTTGGGGTTGGCGGGTGTTTTGATGGATGCACGAGTTGAACTGATGGATGCACGAGTTGAACTGATGGATGCACGAGTTGAACTGATGGATGCACGAGTTGAACTGATGGATGCACGAGTTGAACTGATGGATGCACGAGTTGAACTGATGGATGCACGAGTTGAACTGATGGATGCACGAGTTGAACTGATGGATGCACGAGTTGAACTGATGGATGCACGAGTTGAACTGATGGATGCACGAGTTGAACTGATGGATGCACGAGTTGAACTGATGGATGCACGAGTTGAACTGATGGATGCACGAGTTGAACTGTGGGCGATGAACGTTTGGGGTTCTCTCACCCCCACCCTCTCCCCACCGCTTCACGTGTCAGTGTGTTGGCAATTTTCATGTAAGAATAAGAAAGCAATTTTTGAATGTTATTGACAGTAAGTAAGAGAATGGCTCGCTCTGGCGCCCACAGCAATTTTTGTTTACCGAGGGACTAGTGTAGGCCTTGTGCAATCGACTTTTGACCACACTCTTGTTGGGTCATCGAAAACTCGGAATAGAAATTAAAGTTTGTAATCCCTTACTGAAAGGCGATGGTGTAGAGATTTATTGTAAGCTAAGGAAGAAGCAGGGGAAGCACCGGCAGTTGTTTGCTTTAGTGGCGCATTAAACGCTCATGAAATCTAACTAGAGTTACCTACACTTCTTAGAAATGGAAATAAAACTAAATTGCTAGAGTACTTCCATTCACCCCCGCATCACTAAACTATTCTTCTATTTTCTTATTAAACTGTTTTAAAAAAGGAATATTTAATTATACTGATATTATAAGTAACATAGTTTATATATATATATATATATATATATATATTATATATATATATATATATATATATATATATATATATATATATATATATGTGTGTGTATATATAACAAGGAATCACGTAGTTTCTTGAACGTGACGTGAAACAAAAGGATATAAGTATAAGTCATGTTTGAGTGACATTAAATAAAACCATGATTACAATGATTCAGCTGTACTAAGATAAGACAATAAAAACAAAAAGTCAATTTAGAAAGACCCTTATCTTTAAAACTTCCAACTACAACACACACACACACACACACACACACACACACAAACACACACGCACGCACACACACGCACACACACAAATCTACTTTAATTAGTGTTTTAAAGTATTTAGACCTTTCTGTGTTGTGAAGGTCTGGGGGGTCACGTCAGGAATGGCGTCCACACTTAAATCTTTGATTTCACTGCATTTGGTCATCTCAATTTTTACAATACTTGCGAGATGTCAGGTCAGTTGTATAAGATACACATCATTACAAACTCTCTATTTAACGTGTGTGCTTATGGTTGCGTATTTTAAAAAAGCAGTTATACATTTATAAAAATCTTTGTCTATCAAACTTCTAAAACTAACTCTCGCCATAAATTATGTTGACATAAACTGTTAGGACTTTTGGATAGTTTTACGTTTTCAATTATAAACACCATTCAACGAGTTAAAAAGGATTTGTTTAATCTGAACTTTTATAAATGAGATAAATGTAGAGGATTCATAAAAGTAACTTTATTTTGACCTACATTTGATCTACATTTAACCTTCTGCACTAAAAAATTTTTGTGTAAAAATAAATACCTAATAACTTTAAAGTAAAAAAAAAAAAAAAAAAGGTAAATGATTAATTTGTTATCTGACGATGTATGTAAAAACATTACATTCTATCAACGGTTCATGAAATGACATTAATTTTGTTTATGTCTGACTGTGACCGGCCGTAGCCACTTTAGTTTTATTTGTTTGCTGTCAGCTTCTCCCCGTTGAAGATCCCAACTTCAGCACAGACGGCCAGGAGATAGGGATGGTTTCAGCCGTTGATATTGACTCTGACGGCGACCTCTACGTCTTCCACAGAACCGACAGGCCCTGGACCGATGAGTGAGAGCACTGTGTTTAGCAGGAAACTAAAACTTACCATTTTAGGAATTTTCTTAGTAAAACTGGTGGTGTTCCGAGTGAGGGCTCTCTGGCATTTACAAGGGTTTTGTCATTTCTAGAAATACTCAACTGACAAATTTGGTTAAAAATACGCATTTTGAGCCAGTGTTTCACTATCAAAGACACATTTTGGAATGGGAGGAAAACACGTTAAATAGTGTATAGGCCTACCTTTCCATGAATTATGAAGGTGCACTTTTCTATAAATTATGTAGACATAGCTTTCTATAAATAATGTAGGCATTCCCTTCTATAAATTATGTAGTCATACCCTTCTATAAATTATGTAGCCGTTCCCTTCTATAAATTAAGTAGGCATTCCCTTCTATAAATTATGTAGCCGTTCCCTTCTATAAATTATGTAGGCGTTCACTTCTATAAATTATGTAGGCGTTCCCTTCTATAAATAATGTAGGCATTCACTTCTATAAATTATGTAGGCATTCACTTCTATAAATTATGTAGGCGTTCCTTTCTATAAATTATGTAGGCATTCACTTCTATAAATTATGTAGGCATTCACTTCTATAAATTATGTAGGCGTTCCTTTCTATAAATTATGTAGGCATTCCTTTCTATAAATTATGTAGGCATTCACTTCTATAAATTATGTAGTCATACCCTTCTATAAATTATGTAGGCGTTCCTTTCTATAAATTATGTAGGCATTCACTTCTATAAATTATGTAGGCATTCACTTCTATAAATTATGTAGGCATTCACTTCTATAAATTATGTAGGCATTCACTTCTATAAATTATGTAGGCATTCACTTCTATAAATTATGCAGGTATTCACTTCTATAAATTATGTTGGCGTTCCTTTCTATAAATTATGTAGGCGTTCCTTTCTATAAATTATGTAGGCATTCACTTCTATAAATTATGTAGTCATACCCTTCTATAAATTATGTAGGCGTTCCTTTCCATAAATTATGTAGACATTCACTTCTATAAATTATGTAGGCATTCACTTCTATAAATTATGTAGGCATTCACTTCTATAAATTATGTAGGCGTTCCTTTCTATAAATTATGTAGGCATTCCTCTCTATAAATTATGTAGGCATTCACTTCTATAAACTATGTAGGCATTCACTTCTATAAATTATGTAGGCATTCACTTCTATAAATTATGTAGGCATTCACTTCTATAAATTATGTAGGCGTTCCTTTCTATAAATTATGTAGGCATTCCTTTCTATAAATTATGTAGGCATTCACTTCTATAAATTATGTAGGCGTTCCTTTCTATAAATTATGTAGGCATTCAATTCTATAAATTATGTAGGCATTCACTTCTATAAATTATGTGGGCGTTCCTTTCTATAAATTATGTAGGCATTCACTTCTATAAATTATGTAGGCGTTCCCTTCTATAAATTATGTAGGCATTCCTTTCTATAAATTATGTAGGCATTCACTTCTATAAATTATGTAGGCGTTCCCTTCTATAAATTATGTAGTCATACCCTTCTAAAAATTATGTAGGCATTCCTTTCTATAAATTATGTAGGCATTCACTTCTATAAATTATGTAGGCGTTCCCTTCTATAAATTATGTAGGCGTTCCTTTCTATAAATTATGTAGGCATTCGTTTCTATAAATTATGTAGGCATTCCCTTCTATAAATTATTTAGGCGTTCCTTTCTATAAATTATGTAGGCGTTCCTTTCTATAAATTATGTAGGCATTCCTTTCTATAAATTATTTAGGCATTCACTTCTATAAATTATGTTGGCGTTCCCTTCTATAAATTATGTAGGCATTCACTTCTATAAATTATGTAGGCATTCACTTCTATAAATTATGTAGGCATTCACTTCTATAAATTATGTAGGCATTCACTTCTATAAATTATGTAGGCGTTCCTTTCTATAAATTATGTAGGCATTCACTTCTATAAATTATGTAGGCGTTCCTTTCTATAAATTATGTAGGCATTCACTTCTTTACATTATGTAGGCATTCACTTCTATAAATTATGTAGGCGTTCCTTTCTATAAATTATGTAGGCATTCACTTCTATAAATTATGTAGGCGTTCCCTTCTATAAATTATGTAGGCATTCCTTTCTATAAATTATGTAGGCATTCACTTCTATAAATTATGTAGGCGTTCCCTTCTATAAATTATGTAGTCATACCCTTCTAAAAATTATGTAGGCATTCCTTTCTATAAATTATGTAGGCATTCACTTCTATAAATTATGTAGGCGTTCCCTTCTATAAATTATGTAGGCGTTCCTTTCTATAAATTATGTAGGCATTCGTTTCTATAAATTATGTAGGCGTTCCCTTCTATAAATTATTTAGGCGTTCCTTTCTATAAATTATGTAGGCATTCCTTTCTATAAATTATGTAGGCATTCCTTTCTATAAATTATGTAGGCATTCACTTCTATAAATTATGTTGGCGTTCCCTTTTATAAATTATGTAGGCATTCCTTTCTATAAATTATGTAGGCATTCCCTTCTATAAATTATGTAGGCATTCCTTTCTATAAATTATTTAGGCATTCCCTTCTATAAATTATGTAGGCATTCCTTTCTATAAATTATGTAGGCATTCACTTCTATAAATTATGTTGGCGTTCCCTTCTATAAATTATGTAAGCATACGCTTCTAAAAATTATATAGGCATTCCCTTCTATAAATTATGTAGGCATTCTCCTTTTTTTTTTTTAAATAGCGGAATGCCACTGAGTAAAGATCAAATGGACAAGACACCGTGTTTATTTTAAAAAAAAATATTATTTTACGTAATAATCATAATTACTATTCAATAATGTAAACTATTCTGAAAGGGGAGCTTTCAGTGGATTACAAGCTATTTTATTTAATTAAACTGCATTTATAATAAATACCACCGGGCTATGCCTTTTGAAGTGTTGGAAATTTATCCTCTCTCATTGTTTCCAGCACATTTCTGCCCAACCGTAACGTACTTTCGGCAATAGGGAAAGTGCCCATCTCTAAGGACACAATTTTCATTGTTGACCCTAACACTGGCCGGAAAAAGTCGAGTTTCGGAAACAATTTGTGAGTAAAAAGTTCAAAGGAAAATGATTTTATTGCGTCATTTTGTTAATTTGTTTTTTTTAAAAACTCAAACACGATTTTTATTATTCACTGAGAAACCACGAAAATGAAGAGTCCATAATGAGAATAATGATCCCATTACTTGGCAGAGTCCATTGTGAGAAAAATCCCTGTACTTGGATGAGTTCATGAAAAGACATAAACAAAATTGAGTGACCAAAAAGTGAACTTTCCTCTCATTATTGAACACTACCGTTGCGTCGAGTTATTAACCGATTTTTAATGGTTCTCAAATGTTATTTAAAGACTTCTACTTTAATATAATAATACTTCTTTACAACAGATTTCTTAACGATAAAATAATGACAGTAATTAGCGGGCTTATGAAAATAACAATGATCACATTCTTAGTTGCTTTTTTATATTGACAGTCAGTCCGAAGGTGCGACAGGGAAATACGGAACCTATGGGACATTATAGAACTGAACTCCCTGCATGTAACAAAGCAGACAAATCGTAGCATGTAACAAAGCAGACAAATCCTAGCTATAGCAAAGCAGACAAATCCTAGCATGTATCAAAGCAGACAAATCCTAGCTATAACAAAGCAGACAAATCCTAGCATGTAGCATAGCAGGCAAAACACTTATTAGTGTCACAACAATGTATTCGACTGTGTTCATTTTCTGACACGCTCATTGAGATTTATGCCATGCGCAGTTTCAACATTCCACATGGACTTAAAATCGATGCCAATGACACAATCTGGACGACAGATGTTGGAAGACATCAGGTGGGTCAAACAGTTTCTGTCCCATCACCTGTGTAGGTGGATCGTTTAAAAAGAACACACCATTATTATAGTCATTACACTGTTATTGCATGTCATAACTTGAAGTTTGGACGCGTGCATCGCAAATTTTAGCCCTAAGAATCTTAACAATAGAAGCACTAATGGTGCTGAGTCTTGGTCTTAAGTCCTGTACCAATCGGGATCTCGATAATCGCTAAAGCTAATGGTGTGTTGAACGTCACAGGTTTTCAGATTCCCAAAAGGCGCCACCCAGCCTGACCTAGTTCTGGGAGAGAAGTTTGTTCCGGGCGATGACGAGCGCCACTTCTGCAAACCTGCTGACGTCACGTTTGGCAGAAATGGCGAATTTTTCGTGGCAGATGGGTATTACTCAATTTTAAGAAAAAAAATGTTAAATTAAAATTAAATATTCTTAAGTAATTTTTTTAAAACAAAATTAATGTTTCATTATTTTATTTATTTTTAAAGTACACATTTCACTTTCAGACTTTCACAAATATTACATCGCTTCTAAAGAGATACTTTGCATTCCCTAAGTTTACTTTTTGCTTCAGCTACTGCAACAGCCGCATTTTAAAGTTTTCCCGAGATGGTTATTTGCTCTTCAAGTGGGGAGTTCATTTGGATAATGGTGTGTTGCATAATGGTTGTGTTGGATAGTGGCGCTTGGATAATGCTTGTGTTGTTTAATGGCTGTGTTGTCAAGTAAGGGAGGTCATTAATAATTATTGCGAATGAATTTTATGTTTCATTACGCGAGGTGTGTGTTTGAGAGTTTTATTAGTTAGTGAAAGCTCTTCCCGCGCTTGACTCTGTGACGTATTTTGATGCTCATTATGACGTATTGTCTAGTCTGTTTTGTGAAGCACGTTGTATTCGTCGGGCAGTCGTGGAAGGAACTTTGTGGAAGGAGGTTGTGTCCTATTTTTAAATGCGTTATATGCACGTGTTTATGAAATTTACAGCCTGTGTATATAGTTTGATATTAAAGTTAAATTTATTGTGATAAATGACTTGAGCTGATTCAGTGCTAGTACGACGAATTACAAAGTGTGAAAGAACTGGATGACTTAACCAATCTAGTAGAAACAGGAGTTTAAGAGGTTAGGAGGTTGACAGGTGTATTGGTGTATGTGGCCACTATAATATCTCTACACAATATTCTTTTTTTTTTTTTTTAAATTTTGTCGTTGATAAACTTAATTTGATAAATGCAGTGCCGACCAACCAAATATTAATATTATCACCAAGAATGGCGTGGACAGGAATGAGCGATTACAATTAATGGAAAGATTACTTCCCTTAGTCTAGCAGCCATCCAAAGTAAATGATATTACAAAGTTGAATTCTTGTTTTCAGAAGAAAATATTTGTATTATTCTGCTTTAAAAATTCTGCTTCTGATATTAAAACACAAAATTGTGCGGTTTTTTTTGTTGTTTTTTTTGCAGCTACGAGCGCATTAAACCCGTACACACTAAACACACCTCACAGTTTAACCTACATAGAGAAAGAGGACCTCATATGTGTGGCGGATAGAGAACACAGCAGGTAAAGTGTACGGGACATTGTAAATAGATGGGAAAAACACATTCTATAAAATAGATAGAGCTAAGATTTGGCTGTAGCACCAAAGAAACAAAAGCCACGCAGATGGTTACAGATGCGATTTCAGAAATGTTCTCAAAATATCAACACGATAGAGTAGTGACTTTTCAAAGTATGATCGGTTGTATGGCTGAGCAATCTCCCCGAGTCTTAGCTCTTCACGCACTCTCCAGTCCATTGTGCAGCTATTGATTACGTATGTGTACATAAAAATAGCCCAGGAGATGACCGTTGCACATTCCTTGGGGCTTAACGTGTGTTCACATGACACTATCAAATTACTGCACACACTGTCTTACGTACACACGTACACACAGCTGTTTAGGTTGATCTCTTGCGGCTACCATTTCAGAGCACTCTGTTACAATGGTGGGTACACAAATGGACTGTCCCTGGGCAGCTACAACAGAACTTTGGTCGGCGTCAATGAGACGGGAAAAGTGTTTGCTATATACTACAATAAAGCAGGTCAGTGGATATTCAGCCATACATTACGTCAGTGCATTTTTTTTTATTAGCCGGAAATTAATTCAGTAGATTCCAGTGGACTTAAGTCTAAAGTGTAAAGTAGTGTCATTAAATTGCAGTGGTCAGTAGCAACAAGAGGCGATAGATGAAACCATTATCAAGAATCAAAGGTTTCGCTGTGAATAATTTATATTAAAACATGTTAAAATTCTAGGCTCTATCAAAACGCTAACTGTATACATTTTTCTAAATAATGCGAAAAAATCTTTTACATTGTTAACATTTCAGCCAATGAAATTGTCACAGCTGGAGAAATTTCCCGTGAGCCTTTTCTGGTCAACGGTCAACTAATTTATCCACCAAGAGCCTTCAGTTACAGCCTCAGTGGTCAGAAATTATCTTCATGGGCGAACATTACACAGGTAGGTAGTCAGTGGAAAATCCAAAGGGCGAAAATTATACAAGTAGGTAGCCAGTGGGAAATCCGATGGGCGAACATTGCACAGGTAGGTAGCTATTGGTAAATCAGATGGGCGAACATTGCACAGGTAGGTAGCCAGTGGGAAATCGTGGAAAATTAACTATGTATAAATGAATTGTTGCAACATGACACAAGGTCTAGATTAAGACAGAAAACCACCCCAGGAAGATCACACAGACCAAAAAAGACTCAAAAGACTAAAAATACCAAAATGACCACAAAGCCCCAAAAAGACCACAAAGACCAAAAGGACCACAACGACCAAAAAGACCACAAAGCATCATAAAAGGGTTGCACAAATAGGCATACACATTTTTTTAAACCTGCAAAGAACAAAAAGACTACAAAGAACAAAAGGACCACAAAGAACAAAAAGACCCCCCCCCCCCCCAAAAAAAAAATACCACAAAAACGCATTAAAGTCTTGTACAAATAGGCATACACTTTTTAAAAAAAAAAAACCTTGCTGTGGTTGATAATGAACGTTGGCGTGGAAGCAACCCAATAATAAAACCAGTCGCTGAAAATTAAAGTGAATCTTCAAATTATTTACAGTCCTCGTGTATAAAAATCATTTAAGTTGTATTTTGTACAAAGCTCGACACGTGCCCAGCTCCCTCACAACCTCACTTACTAACTATTCGTATTTTTTACATTGAAATTTGCCATTAACGACTGGTCACATCACTAAAAAGAAAAGTTTCCCATATGGAAGACGTCTTTCTGACGGTTTTTTAAATTTTGCTTTCACTTTTAGACACCCACATATCATATTAAAAGGGATACATATTATTGGATATATTTTAGCGTTAGGCAATGAAATGCTGGGTGGACTTGGACCAGGGATATTAAAATGGTATTTTTTTACAAACCGGTTTTCGGTTTTAAAAATGCGTTAATTCCGGTTTAAAACCGAATTTTTGTACAAACCAATGAACAGTGTGTACAACAAGGCAATATTTTGACATAGTTTTATAAGCCCTTAAGCGGAAGTAAAAATCTTGTTTTGTCAGTATCACTACTCCACTGCCTCTCCTGTGTGATAATGATGTCATGTTTTGGATGAAGAAAAGCAAAGCCCAGGGCAGCGCATGGTAGTTCCTACACCAAACCCGAGACAGCGTGTGGCATTTGCCACCCCAAACACCAGGGCAGCGCGTGGTAGTTCCTACACCAAACCCGAGACAGCGTGTGGCATTTGCCACCCCAAACCCCAGGGCAGCGCGTGGTAGTTCCTACACCAAACCCGAGACAGCGTGTGGCATTTGCCACCCCAAACACCAGGGCAGCGCGTGGTAGTTCCTACACCAAACCCGTGACAGCGTGTGGCATTTCCCACACCAAACCGCAGGGCAGCATGTGGTAGTTGTTGCTCAGGCATCAGATTTGTTTATATGAACAGCCATATTTTCAAACATTTTATGATGGTGTTAATTTATAAAATGTATTTATTCTCTGGACTGACTTCAAGCTTGAACTGAACCACATTAGTTAAATATAAAATAAATGCAGCAATGGCAACCATGATTACTGAATCTTTACTGTGGTGTGACATCTGTACTCACGCCAACGTGTCAATTGATAGCAGACCACTACACACGTGCTATAACAAAGCAATCTCACATTTCATATAAAATACATTCAACTATTTTTGGAAGTGACCTTCCTCTATCCAACTCACTAACCCTGTTAAAGTTTGCAGTGCGGTTTGACAAGACATGCCAGTCACTATTGCTTATACTTACTGTTAGTTTATTATTGTGTTTATTAAAAAATATAAATTTCTGGATTATTTTAATCATGATAAAAAAATAATCATTAACCGGTCTTCAATTTCAAAAAAAAACAACAACAACAAACAAACGGGAAACCTTTGTTTGTTCGGTATCCTTAATTTGGAATGGTCTTCCTTCATGTTTACTGTTCTACAGGTTGTGGCGAAAGCTGGGCCTTCCTTGATACATGACCTCTGTACATCCAAAGATGGGCAGGACGTATTTCTCGGGGATATCGTGCAACATAAGGTCTTCAAATACACCAGGCGTCCAATCAGCGTTGTGGGATGAGAACGATACATTTCGATCAACATGTTTTACCGTGATACCCATTGTCATTCTGTTTCTGGAAACAAATTTAATTATTTTTTTTTTTGTGTGTTGCATTGACAAATTTAACATCATTAACAGTTTTCGAGAAAAAATATTAATTCTCTTATATTAAATCTTATTATTGTCATCACCCTCTTTCTTTGTTTTCTTTGGATTCTTTCCATACAATGGCTGAACAACCAAGAGCCGTCAGTTACAGCCTTACCAACTGCTCTGCATGCGGGACAAGTGATGTGGTTCTTACTACCCGCGACGGGTCACAACCACACGTGCCGAATTCAAGATCGGGACACCAGATGTGTCGATGAGAGACTTGCTAATGAATGTCGAACGTGCCTTTCGCGACTGCCCATATTTCAAGACCCCGTCAAATTACCTCTGGCCCCAGGTCAATGCAGCACGCAGCAAAACTAACCGTACTGAATCTCCGTTATCTTGGATGCGCACGTTCGTTTGTCAACAGTGCACAGCTCCAAACGCCACGTGTTCTCTGGCGCGAAAAGAAAGATATATTGGGAAGTCGTAGTTGGAAACGGTTATCTGAACGGATTAAAAAATTATAGCTACGCACCGTTGAAAAACGCACTTACGCGTTCAAGACGCGTGCGTTTCGGTACGGTTCGTTTTTGTGCATACTGTACGTTATCCGACAAGCTCAGTGAGCACTTAGGGGAGCCACTAGACAACGGCCTCCTACGTGATGGCTGCTTGAGTGGACGTCTGTCGGAACGAAGGAGAGACAGGATAAAATAGGCCAACCGAATTCTGAAGGCATTTGAGATAGCGCCCGGGTAAGGTTAAGAAAGTAAGGGGAGGCTACCAATGAATTTGTGTGACGGTTCCTGTTGGTTATTTCCCCAAAATTTTTTTAAAAACCGAAATCTTTGTTTCTGGAGAGAAAAAAGTGTGACCGTAAATATATTTGACTCTATTCAGGCCATGCCTTGTTAGCGCAACTCTGTATGTGTGCAACTCCTTCAAAATAGATGGAGTGATTCCCCCTTCCATTACGTCTCTTCATAGTATTAGCATCAAAGTGACGAAGTGAAATTTACCACAAACAAGTAGTTTTCCCCAAGTCAAATAAGTCGCCATCAAATATCAAAATTTTAATTTGCGCTCCTAATATTTCTGCTCCCTTGCGTCCTCAGATTCCCACATCATGTTTTCTTGATCAATGGTTATGACAGAATCAAAAAAAGAAAAAAAAAATCATTTAGGTAAATGCCTTATTGCAACCTTCAGATTTTGTAATATACTCTCTACACTTCTCTCTATATTTTGTGTATGCCATTTCGAATCACACAAAAATATAAATGTGAATAACTGTTTCTACCATATATATATGTATTGTGACTAATTGTAAACTCGTCGCAGCCATAGTCCCAGTGTCTCCTCCAAACACTCACCAAGAGTCTTGGATCCTGTGCCTGATGCCCCAGCATTCCACACGGTCTTATACCCATCACCTCTCCACGAACCGGTTCGATAGTCAATCGAATGGGGCCCATCGATTAGGTGTTACGCTGGAGCTCAAGTGTTGGTACGTTATAAACGGCAGCGCGCCACCCCAGAGAAGGAATGTGTCCACGGGACCCGATGGGATGACGACAGGGGTTGGAGAGATGAAGTCGTGTGAATGCGTGAGGAGGAATACAAGGGTAAATGATACCAGCACGAGTAGACCACGACTGATGATCACACTGTGAAGGGTATCAGCACAAAAAGAAAAGGGGAACATTACCAGGACTAGAAGTGGCAACAAGCGTTGGCCTGAACGTTTCTCATAGAACCATCAACTAACACATATCCCTGAACCAGAAGCTGTCACCTGTCCAGGATCGCCAATAACAACTATCCCTGGACCACAGGTAACAACTATTCCTGGACCACAAGTAATTCAAAGGACCACAGTTAAGACGACTGCCATCGACTTAGAAGAAATAAAGCAATTATTTGAGTGCCTTATTCGAGAGGTCACCATGGCGACTAACAACCCCACTGAAGTTGGTGAGTAACGGAATTACAAAATTGACATAATTGCTAACATACTAATGGTCAACAACGACATTATCTATGGGGGAAGGGGGGGGTGGGGAGTGGGGCGTTAATAGGAATATATAATAAATATGGTGATTCATCATTATACCTAGAGCTTTTATTACAATTTTGTTTAGTGATGACCGTAAGTTGCAGTGCTGCACAATGAGGGGAAAACAGATATATTTTTTAAAGAGTTGTTTCTAAAATCCATATGTTCTAGTTTCTAGCCGTATGCTTCGTAGCATTGCAAGTTTGAGAGAGCGACACAATGCATTGAGCCTTGACAGAAATTTTGTGTTTTGATGTCACTGCGTGGTCTTATTTAGAGGCTAAGGCCCCATCCCATTACATGTTTTCAGGACTTGATCAAGGGAATAACAGATAACACTTATTAGGTTTCTATTCAAAGCTTTTATGATGACGGACTTTTTCCTATAATTGTTAATATAGGTGTGTGTGTATGTGTGGGGGGGGGGGGCTTTTTTAGTGCCCGGGGGGGGGGTAAAACACCATGAAGTAAAGTATCGAAATAAAAATTTACATACACGTCCATGACATTGCACCGAACATAGAATATGAATATAACAAGAAACAATGACAGAGGCAAAGCTGTAAAGGGGATAATACAGAGACGGGACATTTGTTCACTTGGCAGGTGTTACTGTCTCTTTCAGAGGGTAAAACACCATGAAGTAAAGTATCGAAATAAAAATTTACATACACGTCCATGACATTGCTCCGAACATAGAATATGAATGTAACAAGAAACAATGACAGAGGCAAAGCTGTAAAGGGGATAATACAGAGACGTGACATTTCTTCACTTGGAAGGTGTTACTGTCTCTTTCAGAGATCAATGCGAGCAAAAATTTTGAATAGGGAAATAGTCATTCAAGTAAGCTTGAATAGCTTGTTGAATGCACATGCAGAGTCTCATTGAAGAAGCTATTTGTCCTAAATAAAGTGACCTCTTTAAATGTCCACTACATCCAGAAAACTCCACATTCTTCGCTTCAAGTTGTCCGATCTCAGCTTCACCATTAACTAAGATTATATTTCACAAATTTTCTTGTCCCCGAATCTCCGTGTCACAAAATCAATTGTGCACCCTTTCAACATGAGAACCCGTGGGAAACAAGAAAAGTGGATAGTTCTATATAATTACGCTATTTTAGTCATCAACGGCAAATTGCACTAGGAAATAAAGAGAGTTTTTTCCCCTTTTTACAAAAAAAAATTCTTGTCTTGGGTTTCCCCTTGCGCCATAATTTAGTTTTTACATCCTGATGAACAGCAGCATTCTAATTATTCAATTAGTAGTCACGTGTCACGGTGGGTCTGGTGCATATTTTCTGCACTATTTGGCTTCAAGACAAGTCTTTGTCAGTCACACTTTTTTTTTCAGATTTAAATTATAAGTCTTGAAGTCAACCGAGAAAATGATAGGTTGGGATGAATACAATTAGGTGTCACGTGACATACTGATTATAACTTTATGACTTTCGTGTCACAGCTCAAAACGCAATTTAAAATATGTACTCTTACAACAACAAATCGGTGCTACGTACTGACGTGGTTTTAAAGATTTTACTATTTTTTTAAGAAGAATTGGCTTGTATAATGAACAGTACGTAACGAAGAACCGGGAGAAACCGTATGCAAAGGAAGCGATACCGAAGCTAGTGATACCAACAACACTTAATTTAATTATAACAAATTCGATTAAAGAAACACACAAAAAAACTATATAAAATTACAGCACGTGAAAAGGTACACTAAAAATACAAATATTAATTTACACACACACAATTATATAATGTCTCGTATATGTTAGGAAACATAACAAATAAATCTCTCTCTCTCTCTCTCTCTCTCTCTCTCTCTCTTTCTCTCTCTCTCTCTCTCTCTCTCTCTCTCTCTCGACTAGGAAATCTGTCGGTCTATTTATAGGGATAAATAAGATCGATTTAAATAATGAAATTCTAGAAATTGCGTCCCCTAAAAGAAACACACAAAAAAACTATATAAAAATACAGCACGTGAAAAGGTACACAAAAAATACAAATATTCATATACACACACACAAATATATAATGTCTCGTATATGTTAGGAAACATAACAAATAAATCTCTCTCTCTCTCTCTCTCTCTCTCTCTCTCTCTTTCTCTCTCTCTCTCTCTCTCTCTCTCTCTCTCTCTCGACTAGGAAATCTGTCGGTCTATTTATAGGGATAAATAAGATCGATTTAAATAATGAAATTCTAGAAATTGCGTCCCCTGATAGCATTCTTTAGAACGAAAAGAACGCATTCGAACGTAAACGACATTTTCCCAACCAATGGAGGGTGGGTAAGGAATGACACAGCACATTATCTCGGTGACTTCAATATAATAGCAAAACAAAAGGGGAGACAAGTGGTGGTCGTTAAAATTGGGCCTGCACGTATGCCATAACACTCTGGAAGGTAGCTCCGCGGAAAGTCAAAAGCTAACCACAAATAGAGATGCATTTGTGATGACGCCTTTTGCTACTTTTGTCGTGTACATGATTTTTCACGATGTGATCTTGAAAACCCCAGTTTATTTGGCAAAAACAGTTTTACGGATTTATTTATAAACATAGATACGGTCAACATTTTAGACAGTTAAATTATATGTTAAACTCAGTATTATTAACTAGATACTCTAGTTTCCAAAAGTCGATTTGAATTTTAATCTCTGTAAACTAGCGATCGACCGAAAGTGATTTTCTGATTTCGGTCGAAACCGAAATAGGCCGGAATTTAAAAAGGACTTTCGGGCGAAACCGAAATTAAACCGAAATTTAACATTTCAGTTTCGGCGCCGAAGCCAAAATTCGGTCGGTCTCTACTGTAAACCTAGGGCCTGGGGTCTGGGTTGTAAACAAAATGTCCATATCATCCACCTTCTAAGTAACACCTCTGAAAAAAAAATGGAATGGCTTTGCAAGTAGGAGAAAGATTCACTCCGACTGTTGGGATTTCCCGATTTTTCATGTTGATATTATGCTCGCATTATCTTTCCTTGCACCGTATTTACTGTTGGCGCAAGCAGAGCATACAATGAGATAAGACGTGTAGATGACTGGTATTTTATTATAACGTCTCCGTAGGTTTGTTAAGGACGCGGCTAAATCTTGTCTCAAATGATACAGCTGTCGTCTTAGGAGTTTAACCATAAAGTTGGTCCCCTACATTGGCATGAAATCAATGTTTATGTGTTTACCTAGACAATATGTTAAAAAATATGGGACACGTGTAAGACGTGGCAATTGACATAAACTAGTGTGATTTTTCCACGACTGTTAACAAGCTAAAACATATGGGCCATTATTTTAACATTTTTTTATGAATAAAAAAATCTGTTGAGTACAGAAGATCATTGACCGTAAATTTTGTCAGGAAAAGGGCGGATTAGAGATCTGGTACTTCATTGAATTTTAATTTATGCAACGACTTTATCATTTTGTACCACAATGATCAATAGTTTTGTATTGGCCCTTCCTTGTGGTATGGTAATGCTTCCCCATTCATATATTCATAGTAACAATTTGCCAGATTCGGTGTATTAACAATTTGCCTGATTCGGTGTATTAACAATTTGCCAGATTCGGTGTAGTAACAATTTGCCAGATTCGGTGTATTAACAATTTGACAGATTTCATGTAGTAACAATTTGTCAGATTCGGTGTATTAACAATTTGCCAGATTCAGTGTATTAACAATTTGCCAGATTCGGTATTGTAACAATTTGCCAGATTCGGTGTATTAACAATTTGCCAGATTTGGTGTAGTAACAATTTGTCAGATTCGGATTATTAACAATTTGCCAGATTCGGTGTATTAACAATTAGCCAGATTCTGTGAAGTAACAATTTGCCAGATTTGGTGTATTAAGAATTTGCCAGATTCGGTGTATTAACAATTTGCCAGATTCGGTGTATTAACAATTAGCCAGATTCTGTGAAGTAACAATTTGCCAGATTTGGTGTATTAAGAATTTGCCAGATTCGGTGTATTAACAATTTGCCAGATTCGGTGTATTAACAATTTGCCAGATTCGCTGTATTAAGAATTTGCCACATTAACAGTTTCAAAGAGCTACAAGTTTTTGTTGAAAGAAATACTTGAATTCACGCTAACATGGAATAAACACATTGACTTAATATTTTAGAGCAGTGGTTCTTAACCTGGGCTCGATCGAACTCCAGGTCGGTGAGTCAGTCTCAGGGGTTCGGCGGAGGTCCAAAAAAAAATCAGAAATAAAAAATCATATTTTATTTTTCCTATTAAGAAGGGTTCGGTGAATGCGCATATGAAACTGGTGGGGTTCAGTACCTCCAAAAAGGTTAAGAATCACTGTTTTAGAGTAAATCGTTAAACCAAAAGCTACCCCCCCCCCCGGCTCTCTTTCGCACTAGTTTACTCGCTGGTAAACGAGTCAGCGATTGAGAACCCTTGAGGCCACAACGCTCCTGCGATAGTACAATTTTTTGTTTGTACACATTACAAGCTGGGATCCAAAGGGGATCTAACAATTACATGCCTGGATCTCAAGGGATCTAGCCGCCACTGCGTCTTGAGCGTAACAGCTGATTGAGAGTATCGGTGGGGGGGAAAACCTGTCTGTGACACACGTTCTTGTTGTGTGGCATTGCCCTGGAACCGATTGGTTGTATTTCTATTAAGCGATAGGAGCCATTCGGGGTTAGCACGGGCCAGGGGGTCTAGGCAGATAAACCGAGTTTAGTTATATCAACAAATCTGCGGAGAGTTGTCGGGTCTCTTCACCTCCTTGTACACTGGGCGTATTTTAAGGGGGATTTCACATTCCGTAGCCATGCCTGGAACCACCAAAGGTCAGTTTTGAATGAATCTCATTGAGTGGCTGTGTTGGCGAGTAGAGTACATTTATGTCCGCGTCCTTTCAAAGTCTATACAATTTTTTTTTTTTTTTAAACATCTTTTTTCTTTTACTTTTAAGCAGTCATCGATTGACTTTACCTTGGGATTTAAACAAAATAAAAA
>CAXITT010000201.1:48839-59863 GCA_964033795.1 Lymnaea stagnalis
TATATTTATATATATATTGTCTTTTACTAAGATTTTAGAGCTGTAGGAACATTTCTTGCAACCCAGCGCCTC
Source organism: Lymnaea stagnalis (assembly GCA_964033795.1). Classification (NCBI taxonomy): domain Eukaryota; kingdom Metazoa; phylum Mollusca; class Gastropoda; family Lymnaeidae; genus Lymnaea; species Lymnaea stagnalis. The sequence goes on from CAXITT010000201.1 coordinate 48,912, forward strand.
CGCACTCCTAATCTTGAATCAATAAAACTTATTTCAGTTATTCGGTGTCACGGATTTTTTTTTTGTTTGTCGAGATATGGGGTGTTACTAAAATTACGGGTTTTGCAAAAATTAAAAATAATGTCTTCCATTAACCGTTTGCTGGCGCATGTGTGTGTGGTTTAGAACTAGGTTACTGGCGTACACACGTAAGTGTTTTAGATCTACTCTGTAACTAAACCTTTAAGTGGGAGGGACAGATCGCATTACAAGATCGGTAAGTGATAGGAAACTATATGAGGCTATATTTAGGTATAAGCCTACGGCCATCCTGGCAGATAGAATGGGGCAGCAGTTCAGACACAATTTAAAAACAAATGTAAATCAGAAGTGACGAGGAAAATGGCAGGTTACCTTTTTAATAACAACGGAGCATGTTCATTGGATGATGAAAAATTAAATTCAAAATATCTGCCCCTCCTCTATTATAAAAAACAACAACAACACACAAAATGTTTCTATACTTCCATGTTCTCATAAAGTGACAGACATGTACTCCAACCCATATTATTTTCATTAAGTGACAGGAGTGCACCCCGACCCATGTTATTCTCATAAAGTGACAGACATGTACTCCAACCCATATTATTTTCATCAAGAGGCAGGAGTGCACCCCGACCCATGTTATTCTCATAAAGTGACAGACATGTACTCCAACCCATATTATTTTCATCAAGTGACAGGAGTGCACCACGTCCCATGTTATTCTCATAAAGTGACAGACATGTACCCCAACCCATATTATTTTCATCAAGTGACAGGAGTGCACCCCGACCCATGATGCACCACGTCCCATGTTATTCTCATAAAGTGACAGACATGTACCCCAACCCATATTATTTTCATCAAGTGACAGGAGTGCACCCCGACCCATGTTATTCTCATAAAGTGACAGACATGTACCCCAAACCATATAATTTTCATCAAGAGACAGGAGTGCACCCCGACCCATATTATTCTCATAAAGTGACAGACATGTACCCCAACTCATATTATTTTCATTAAGTGACAGGAGTGCAACCCGACCCATATAATTTTCATCAAGAGACAGGAGTGCACCCCGACCCATGTTATTCTCATAAAGTGACAGACATGTACTCCAACCCATATTATTTTCATCAAGAGGCAGAAGTGCACCCCGACCCATGTTATTCTCATAAAGTGACAGACATGTACTCCAACCCATATTATTTTCATCAAGAGGCAGGAGTGCACCACGTCCCATGTTATTCTCATAAAGTGACAGACATGTACCCCAACCCATATAATTTTCATCAAGAGACAGGAGTGCACCCCGACCCATATTATTCTCATAAAGTGACAGACATGTACCCCAACTCATATTATTTTCCTTAAGTGACAGGAGTGCACCCCGACCCATATAATTTTCATCAAGAGACAGGAGTGCACCCCGACCCATGTTATTCTCATAAAGTGACAGACATGTACTCCAACCCATATTATTTTCATCAAGTGACAGGAGTGCACCCCGACCCATGTTATTCTCATAAAGTGACAGACATGTACCCCAACCCATATTATTTTCATTAAGTGACAGGAGTGCACCCCGACCCATGTTATTCTCATAAAGTGACAGGAGTGCACCCCGACCCATGTTATTCTCATAAAGTGACAGGAGTGCACCCCGACCCATGTTATTCTCATAAAGTGACAGGAGTGCACCCCGACCCATGTTATTCTCATAAAGTGACAGGAGTGCACCCCGACCCATGTTATTCTCATAAAGTGACAGGAGTGCACCCCGACCCATGTTATTCTCATAAAGTGACAGGAGTGCACCCCGACCCATGTTATTCTCATAAAGTGACAGGAGTGCACCCCGACCCATGTTATTCTCATAAAGTGACAGGAGTGCACCCCGACCCATGTTATTCTCATAAAGTGACAGGAGTGCACCCCGACCCATGTTATTCTCATAAAGTGACAGGAGTGCACCCCGACCCATGTTATTCTCATAAAGTGACAGGAGTGCACCCCGACCCATGTTATTCTCATAAAGTGACAGGAGTGCACCCCGACCCATGTTATTCTCATAAAGTGACAGGAGTGCACCCCGACCCATGTTATTCTCATAAAGTGACAGGAGTGCACCCCGACCCATGTTATTCTCATAAAGTGACAGGAGTGCACCCCGACCCATGTTATTCTCATAAAGTGACAGGAGTGCACCCCGACCCATGTTATTCTCATAAAGTGACAGGAGTGCACCCCGACCCATGTTATTCTCATAAAGTGACAGGAGTGCACCCCGACCCATGTTATTCTCATAAAGTGACAGGAGTGCACCCCGACCCATGTTATTCTCATAAAGTGACAGGAGTGCACCCCGACCCATGTTATTCTCATAAAGTGACAGGAGTGCACCCCGACCCATGTTATTGTCATTAAGTGACAGGAGTGCACCCCGACCCATGTTATTGTCATTAAGTGACAGGAGTGCACCCCGACCCATGTTATTGTCATTAAGTGACAGGAGTGCACCCCGACCCATGTTATTCTCATAAAGTGACAGGAGTGCACCCCGACCCATGTTATTCTCATAAAGTGACAGACATGTACCCCAACCCATATTATTTTCATCAAGTGACAGGAGTGCACGCCGACCCATGTTATTCTCATAAAGTGACAGGAGTGCACCCCGACCCATGTTATTCTCATAAAGTGACAGGAGTGCACCCCGACCCATGTTATTCTCATAAAGTGACAGGAGTGCACCCCGTCCCATGTTATTCTCATAAAGTGACAGACATGTGCTCCAACTCACATTTTTTTCATCAATTTGAGGGGGGGGGGGATGGTTGTTAAAACTGAAAACTCTAGCTGCGCTCCTGCCAGTGGCGTAGAAAAGTGGTGGATATGGTGGTCCGTTTAGTGCCACTTTTCTTTACATGGAGGTGCGGCATTTTTTTACAACTGCGGAGTTTGTATCGTGAAAATATTGGGCCGCCCATGGCGGAACTAATACTAGCTACGCTACTAGGCAGTGTATCTATCGGCACCAACATATTTTTCATCGTGAATTAGGTCGGAAATCGAGGAAGCCGATGAATCTTGATCGGGGGAGGGGATTATTTCAACATCTAGAGGGGGCCTTTTTGAGTATGCTTGAAAGTAATGATTGTTTTTGAGTTTTTGAACGGGGGAAGGATATTTTTAAGGGTCTGGGGGATGCGTTGTGGCGCTCAGTGCCATGCATAAATTAAATTCCCTTTAGTTGTTGCGTGCCCCTAAGTAATAATTTGGCACACGCTTATATTCAATCCCACACCGTAACTTTGGTCAGCGTGACGGAAGGGGGTTCAGAAAAAAAGTGTGCTGAAGATAATCGGGCAAATTCAAAATGCAGAGGTGCTTCTTTGTGCATACGCGAATTAGGTTTTCTTTTAGACAATTTTGAAGAGCCCAAACTAGCCATTAATAACGATCAAAGACATCTCTAACGACTCACCAGCGAGACATGAACTAAATTCATGACAATTGTGTCGCCTTAGATGGTATTCTTTTGCCCAAACTTATTCTCACACCTTATTTTAATGATGTGAGGCAGACCAAATGGGTAAATGCGAAAAAGAACAGAAGGGTGTCTGACCAAAGAGCTAATAACCCTCATCACCCCCTCAATTTTAATCAGTTTAGAGCCCCAACCTCCTATTTGTTTCCTTAAAAGTATTAAAAGCACCTAAACTATTATCTATATCAGGCCTCATGAAACAAAATCCCAGCCCGTGTCTTGGCGACTTGAGATACGGTTGACAAATTGTATGTTAACAAGTGATTTTTAATTGACAAATAATTTGATATTGTTAATTTTAAATGGATATTTCGATTTGTTTAGTTCTCTTATTTTTTGTTTTAGCACGCTAGTCCACGTGCTACAGATATTCTAATCACATTTTGTATTGCATCGCGCTACTCCACGTGCTACCGATATTCTAATCACATTTTGTATTGCATCGCGCTACTCCACGTGCTACCGATATTCTAATCACATTTTGTATTGCATCGCGCTAGTCCACGTGCTACCGATATTCTAATCACATTTTAGATTGCATCGCGCTACTCCACGTGCTACCGATATTCTAATCACATTTTGTATTGCATCGCACTACTCCACGTGCTACCGCTATTCTAATCACATTTTGTATTGCATCGCGCTAGTCCCCGCGCTGCCGATATTCTAATCACATTTTGTATTGCATCGCACTACTCCACGTGCTACCACTATTCTAATCACATTTTGTATTGCATCGCGCTAGTCCCCGCGCTGCCGATATTCTAATCACATTTTGTATTGCATCGCACTACTCCACGTGCTACCGATATTCTAATCACATTTTGTATTGCATCGCGCTAGTCCCCGCGCTGCCGATATTCAAATCTCATTGGCAAATTAATGACAATAAAATTGTATTTTCGAAATGCGCTTAGAATTTATTAAGGTTTTTTGGGTTCGGAAGGTCCCTAAGGTAATAAGAAAAGTGTTTAACTGAAGAAAAACAAAATTGGGTGTCTGTGGTGGTTGGGGGAGGGTTAAAATAAGTGTCATGCCTGTATTGGGAGGGGAGGGAAGAAATAAAGTGTCATGTCTGTGGTGGTTTGGGGAGGGAAGAAATAAAGTGTCATGTCTGTGGTGGTTGGGGGGGGGAGAAATAAAGTGTCATGTCTGTGGTGGTTGGGGGAGGGTTAAAATAAGTATCATGTCTGTGGTGGGTGGGGGAGGGTTAAAATAAAGTATCATGTCTGTGGTGGGTGGGGGAGGGAAGAAATAAAGTGTCATGTCTGTATTGGGAGGGGAGGATTGAATTGAGTGTGATGTCTGTGGTGGTTGGGGGAGGGTTGAAATAAGTGTCCTGTCTGTATTGGGAGGGGAGGGGAGAAATAAAGTGTCATGTCTGTATTGGGAGGGGAGGATTGAATTGAGTGTCATGTCTGTGGTGGTTGGGGGAGGGTTGAAATAAGTGTCATGCCTGTATTGGTAGGGGAGGGAAGAAATAAAGTGTCATGTATGTGGTGGAAGGGGAAGGGAGAAATAAAGTGTCCTGTCTGTGGTGGGAGGGGAGGGTTGAAATAAAGTGTCATGCCTGTAGTGGAAGGGGAGGGTTGAAATAAGTGTCCTGTCTGTATTTTGAGGGGAGGGGAAAAATAAAGTGTCATGTCTGTATTGGGAGGAGAGGGGAGAAATAAAGTGTCATGTCTGTAGTGGGAGGGGAGGGGAAAAATAAAGTGTCATGTCTGTGGTGGAAGGGGAGGATTGAAATAAAGTGACATGTCTGTGGTGGAAGGGGAGGATTGAAATAAAGTGTCATGTCTGTGGTGGAAGGGGAGGATTGAAATAAAGTGTCATGTCTGTAGTTGGAGGTGAGGGTTGAAAAAAGTGTCATGTCTGTAGTGAGAGGGAGGGTTGAAATAAGTGTAATGTCTGTAGTGAGAGTGGAGGGTTGAAATAATTGTCATGTCTGTAGTGAGAGGGGAGGGTTGAAATAAGTGTATAGTCTGTAGTGGGAGGGGAGGATTGAAATAAAGTGTCATGTCTGTAGTTGGAGGGGAAGATTGAAATAAAGTGTCATGTATGTAGTTGGAGGAGAGTGTTGAAAAAATTGTCATGTCTGTAGTGAGAGGGGAGGGTTGAAGAAAGTGAAAAAATTCTCAGAATATCTTAATTAAGATTTAGATTATTCACACGTGATCAATTAAAAAGCCGCATATTTTGCCCTAATGGGCCATCTGACAAGCAGAATGATTGGTCATCTGACAAGCCAGCTGATGGGCCCAGACTCTCAATCAGCAGCTTAATTTATTCATTGAAACAATCGTTCGATCGTGTCGATCAATGTGCCAGCAGAGAACGACTAAATCGATGACGTCATTCATTTCTTTAAGTAGGTTTTCTTCGTCACTAACTAAGATTGCCGGACATGTTCAGTGCCTACCATGTTCCATTCATAACATCTTTATTGCATTACTTGTTCATTTTGACCTCAAATTAATTTTTTTTTAAATTAATTGAATAAATTTTTTTTTCAAAATTAGAAAATTTTAGATTTAAAAAAGATAATAATAATAATCGTGACGTCACAAATTTTTGAAAACCATCCCCCTGTCACAAAGTGTCACAAATTCTCGACTCCCCTTCCCCTGAGCGTGACGTAATTTGCGATCGACTCCATAGTTCGTTAGACCTATAGATAAACCAATCAATTTAACACTTAAAATTCAACAAAAAATAAGGAATTAAATGAGCCGGTGATAATTCAATGATGTAACTTAGTGACGACTTCCTAAGGGCTGGATTAAATGGAGATGAGAAATTCATTCAAGCATATAAAGACAGGTACATGCTCACTTTGATTACTGCGGCAAACTTAATCCCCCTTAGGGCTTATGGGAACGAAATGCTTGAGTTTCTGGCTAGTACAAATAAACATGAAACGTAAGGATTTATATTTGAGGCATCCGTAATGCAACTACCTTGTTAAAATATCATGGTTGAAATTGTCAAGGTTCAGTCCCCCTCTGATTACCTTTCTTAAAACTTGATTGAACCACTTCTGTATCGTGAATACAGGCCAAACAGACAAAGACACGCCAAACAAACAGACAAAGACAGGCCAAATAGACACAGACAAAGTTAAACAGTTTTTTCTTTCTCATCAATTATAAATGCCATTTCTTGTTTACCTGCCACTCCGGTATCAACAGCACGCCTTGGTTAAGTGGACAGCAATGTATCACTAGCATCACGTGACTAAATTGATTTGAACCAATAAATATTTGAAAGCTCTCGTGAAAACACGTTAAAATATAATCCATGGAGCCGTTCACGGTTGATTGATCCAGAATAGAGCCTGATCTCGTGGGGATTGTAGGGGGGATAGTGATCAGTCAAGCGTAGCCTTGGTAAACTGAACAGTGGCGGGGTTGTAAGCGTTTGGCTGGACTGGGAACACCTGATTAGTCCATTTAAACAAAACAAATCAAGAAATATTGGGATGGATTTATAAATATAGGTCAATATTAGTTTTGATAGCTCTATTGCTTTTGGGTCACTTTATCATTGGGTCTGGATTTGCCCCTGCATGAAGCTGGTTAGCTGACGGGGAAAAATAAATTCTTGCATATGTTCATTTAAAAAGTTCCAATTTGCGATACATTCAACTATTCCTATGCACACAAGCAAAATTAAGATCTCCAGTCCAACTTTTGAAACGATGGATGTCTAAGAGATAATGTCTAATAGATCAGATCTAACAGATAACGCATTAAAAATACATCTTACATTTGAATACATTAGCTTTCGGAATAAATTTTAGTGATTTTTCTATTGATGTCTTTGATAAACGCAAAATCACTTTGAATATAATATTTGCACATGTCTGGATTTGAAAACCACGGTCATTCTTTTAAGTTCTGCTAAGTTCTATTTATGAAATATGGAATCCCCCAAAACTACGTCTGCTAAAAAACACCAAGGCAGTTAATTTAAACCAAGTACATTAGAATTGTAGAGGAGGTCATGTTGATCTTCCAGGTTATTTTAAAAACTCAAATCCTTTTGTTTGCGGATCAAACCCACGAACAAGCCGCGCGCATTGATATTGCGGTTCGATCAAGTTTCAACAAACACGAAGAACGAAACCCATTGCAAAATTAGCATGAAGGCACCGCTCTCTCATGCACACTCATAACAGATACACTGGTTGGCATTTATGTCTGGGGGCCATTGGGTGGAGCCCTTCAGAATGGCTCTGCACCCAAAACACCGTTTCTGAATGCCTTTATTCGGGATTTAATATCAGGGTTTTTATTTGAGTGTAAATACCGGAAGATTGTGCACAGAGAAAAGAACAAAAAAATGTTTTATTGCGATATTTAACTAAGGTGTCTCTGCGAGCGAGCGTATCTATATCAAAGATTTAAGCAGTTCAAATAAAAGACACGACAAAATGGTTTCGATTTTTCAACTTAGTCCCCAGTGATTATTCAGACATGTACTCTTTTGACCTGCCTTCTGTTTTACAGTCTCTTCAGCGTTGATATTTCTGACGTACACGTGAACTTGGAGTAGCCTGCCTAAAATGTTGAGTACAGTTTTGATCTCAACTGGCCTGTTAAAAATATTTCACTTCAAAAAATAGCATCTTTTCTCCTGATATTTAAAAAAAAATAATATTTTTTTCCCCTTTAAAACTGGCCAATGCAACTCGCCTATTAAGACAAATTAGGATGTATTTTTTAACAGATAGCACACCAGCACCATAGCAAATGAGCACCATAGCACGGCAGCACCATAGCACAGTGGATCCATGATGTGAAGTGTCAAATTTGGTTGTTTTTTCATCATCATTGAAAATACAGTTCAATACCAAAATTAAGCTACATTACAGTGCATGAATCAACGAACAACCACAATCAATAAATTCAATAGTGCCATGAGTTAAGTAAAAAAAAAAATATTTGTAACTATTATGCCATTGTCTCAAAGCGACTGTAAAACACTTGCAGAATGCCATGTTGACATGGTGCCTCAGATTTAGCTCGACGTTGCATACGATCATTATACTTGGTCATCATGATTAAGGTTGGTTAGGGACGTCTCCTGTAATGGCCATGTCAAATCAATCTCAATTTAATTCAATGCACTGTTGCTTTGTTATGTTAATGAAAGCCACGATGGAGTTGTTGGTTTTTTGTTGTTGTTTTTTAAGTGGATAAAAACGAATTTTAAATCTTTGTCCAATGCTCCATTTCTGGTAAAGGCCGTCTGGTATCTTAAACCTAAAGCATAGACCCGTTCTACCAATCGTCTAGTGTTTGTGTGTGTCTTGTACCTAAGGTATCGTTGCTTTGTCTTAACATGTAAGGGCTTATTTTTTTTATATTTGGACTAATGATGCACATCTGAGATTAGGGGGGGGGGGTGTCCATTTTCCAAGAGTTTATATTCTGCCCATAAACCAAAGTATTGAGTAGACAGTGACACGTGACACGTGTATTATTCTAAAAGTTTATTGATTACGGTCGCCCCCCCTCACCTCAGCCTCCCTTTGACATGAACTCTACATTTCCCTATACATGTAACAAGAACTCACGACGTCTTTTTCAAACCCTCTCGCCCGCTCCACACGCGCCCGCTCATAAACAATATCGCTCCTTTCACGCCCTAAATCACCCAACACGGTGCCCACCCCCCCCCCCACCACCACCTCGGACCTTACCCTCCTCCCCCTCCCACATTACCCCAAAACGTTTTCCAGCTTGCTAGAATAAAGATTTATCAAAATTAGAAAATTTTATATTACAAAAAAAAATAATTGTGACGACACAATTTTACCCCCCACCCCTCAATCCCGCCACAGAGTATCACGAATTCTCGACCCCCCTCCCCCTCCCACATTACCCCAAAACGTTTTCCAGCTTGCTCCAATACATTTACCTTCTTTAGGAACACAACGTGCCACTTGCTAGGTTACTTTTTACTTATGCTTAGCAACGCTCAGATGGAAACCGAAATAAAAAGAAAATCACTCGAACGCTAAACAGTCAAAAAGCAGTGATGAAATGTCTAACTAGTTTTGAACAGCAACACATACAAATAATCATTTTTTTTTAAATCATAGAATAAGATAGAAGCCCAATATTATGAAGTCGCGAGATAAAATTTAGATATTCGTAACATACTTCTTAAAATTAGGTTTCAGCGGTTTAAAAAAGACAAAAATTCGATATTTGTATGTATGTATGTCCACCCCATCCCCCCCCCCCTTTAAAAAATAAATTGTTGAAATGTAGGAAAATGTTCAAACTGATTATCCTCAGTGTCTGTTGGCCAGCTGCCTCCACCTCAGGCAGGGAAGGTAACTCACTTCAGCATAGAGTTGATATTTGAAGACGCCCTAACTGAGGCCAGATCCAAGGGAGGAAACGCTAAAGCTGCTGTGAAGACATTCCTGGAATGTAAGACAGAGACGGGAGAATGGGAGAAAACGTACACGTAAGTACATATTAATGGGGGGGGAGGGGGGGGAGAGACGACGACGATGCCATTATTTTTAAAAAATAATAATTTTTTCTTTAATCCAGATTTTAAAAATTTGCAGTGCCGTGCGGCAAGTCCTCTTTGTTGACATTGTCTCCTGCTCTGTGCCATGTGACAAGGAACATACCTTATTATTATTTTAAATTTTATAATTATTTACTCTATTTTCAAATTGGGTCTAGTTCTTGCGGTTGACCAAGTGTCAATGCCCGTCACAAACCCCTAAAAGAAATTATGATGGAGGGTTATTGTTTGATTATATGATGTTATTTATTTCTATATCCTTTATATTAACTTCGCTTTCCTTCGTGGGTGGCCGGCTGGCTCGCAAAGCCTTCGGATGGCTAATTAACCCACTTCCGTCAACCTATCGAGCCGAAACTTGGCACATGGACTCGTTTCCGATGACAACACATTCTATCAAATTTTTTTCGGATATATTGAGACTACATATGCGTTTCTGAATATCACAATAATGCCATTAAAGCAGTCACAGAGCTTTATACCCATATCCTGTCCATTGTTACATATCGAAATTCTTATTGATTTTTGGTTAGACTGTCTAAGGAATAGTCTAGTTTTATCGCAGCAAAATTAACTCTCAACAAAACATGACATGTGGTCTTTAGCCTAATGTTAATAAAATTACCCAGTTAGGCGCATTGCCTTTGAAAGCTATTGAACCAATATTGTAATCGGTGATTATTTCAGAAATTTCCCCCCGTGGGGTGGGGGGGGGCACTTCAGATTTTTTTTTGGAGGGGGGGGGGGCAGTTCCAGCAGTGCTAGTTGATTTTTTGTTGGACATATTTTTGCTCCGGGAGGGGGGACAATTGGCTTTCCCCGGAAGGGGGGG
>CAXITT010000201.1:71937-87502 GCA_964033795.1 Lymnaea stagnalis
GTTTTATATCCACACTGATATCAAGGGTTTTATATCCACACTGATATCAAGAGTTTTATATCCACACTGATATCAAGGGTTTCATATCCACACTGATATCAAGAGTTTTATATCCACACTGATATCAAGGATTTCACATCCATACTGATATCAAGAGTTTTATATCCACACTGATATCAAGAGTTTTATATCCACACTGATATCAAGAGTTTTATATCCATACTGATATCAAGAGTTTTATATCCATACTGATATCAAGAGTTTTATATCCACACTGATATCAAGAGTTTTATATCCACACTGATATCAAGAGTTTTATATCCACACTGATATCAAGAGTTTAGTATCCATACTGATATCAAGAGTTTTATATCCACACTGATATCAAGAGTTTTATATCCACACTGATATCAAGGGTTTTATATCCACACTGATATCAAGGGTTTTATATCCACACTGATATCAAGAGTTTAGTATCCATACTGATATCAAGAGTTTTATATCCACACTGATATCAAGAGTTTTATATCCACACTGATATCAAGGGTTTTATATCCACACTGATATCAAGGGTTTTATATCCACACTGATATCAAGAGTTTTATATCCACACTGATATCAAGGGTTTCATATCCACACTGATATCAAGAGTTTTATATCCACACTGATATCAAGGATTTCATATCCATACTGATATCAAGAGTTTTATATCCACACTGATATCAAGAGTTTTATATCCACACTGATATCAAGAGTTTTATATCCACACTGATATCAAGGGTTTTATATCCACACTGATATCAAGGGTTTTATATCCACACTGATATCAAGGGTTTTATATCCACACTGATATCAAGGGTTTTATATCCACACTGATTTTAAGAGTTTTATATCCATACTGATATCAAGAGTTTTATATCCACACTGATATCAAGGGTTTTATATCCACACTGATATCAAGAGTTTTATATCCACACTGATATCAAGAGTTTTATATCCACACTGATATCAAGGGTTTTATATCCACACTGATATCAAGAATTTTATATCCACACTGATATCAAGAGTTTTATATCCACACTGATATCAAGAGTTTTATATCCACACTGATATCAAGAGTTTTATATCCACACTGATATCAAGAGTTTTATATCCACACTGATATCAAGAGTTTTATATCCATACTGATATCATGAGTTTTATATCCACACTGATATCAAGGGTTTTATATCCTCACTGATATCAAGAGTTTTATATCCACACTGATATCAAGAGTTTTATATCCACACTGATATCAAGGGTTTTATATCCACACTGATATCAAGAGTTTTATATCCATACTGATATCAAGAGTTTTATATCCACACTGATATCAAGGGTTTTATATCCACACTGATATCAAGAGTTTTATATCCACACTGATATCAAGAGTTTTATATCCACACTGATATCAAGAGTTTTATATCCATACTGATATCAAGAGTTTTATATCCACACTGATATCAAGGGTTTTATATCCACACTGATATCAAGAGTTTTATATCCACACTGATATCAAGAGTTTTATATCCACACTGATATCAAGGGTTTTATATCCACACTGATATCAAGAATTTTATATCCACACTGATATCAAGAGTTTTATATCCACACTGATATCAAGAGTTTTATATCCACACTGATATCAAGAGTTTTATATCCACACTGATATCAAGAGTTTTATATCCACACTGATATCAAGAGTTTTATATCCATACTGATATCATGAGTTTTATATCCACACTGATATCAAGGGTTTTATATCCTCACTGATATCAAGAGTTTTATATCCACACTGATATCAAGAGTTTTATATCCACACTGATATCAAGGGTTTTATATCCACACTGATATCAAGAGTTTTATATCCATACTGATATCAAGAGTTTTATATCCACACTGATATCAAGGGTTTTATATCCACACTGATATCAAGAGTTTTATATCCACACTGATATCAAGAGTTTTATATCCACACTGATATCAAGAGTTTTATATCCACACTGATATCAAGGGTTTTATATCCACACTGATATCAAGAGTTTTATATCCACACTGATATCAAGAGTTTTATATCCACACTGATATCAAGGGTTTCATATCCACACTGATGTCAAGGGTTTTATATCCACACTGATATCAAGGGTTTCATATCCACACAGATATCAAGGGTTTCATATCCACGCTGATATCAAGGGTTTCATATCCACACTGATGTCAAGGGTTTTATATCCACACTGATATCAAGGGTTTCATATCCACACTGATGTCAAGGGTTTTATATCCACACTGATATCAAGGGTTTCATATCCACACAGATATCAAGGGTTTCATATCCACGCTGATATCAAGGGTTTCATATCCACACTGATATCAAGGGTTTTATATCCACGCTGATATCAAGGGTTTTCTCGTTACTAATGATAGAATGCCCCAGATTTTAAATTGTTGGCTTTGTGAGGAGAAGAGAAAAACGGGGAAGGGGGACGGAGTTATCTGCGCCTTGTAACTATGGCTATGTGAATGATGGCGGGAAAAGGCGCCGCTGGATTTTTACCACTGTAAATTATTATTAGCTTCACTAAATTCGCTTCTAAAATGGGCTCGTTTTTCTATATTTAGTCCATGGACAAGAAGCCTCTAGCTTGCCACCAATTAGTCTCACAGCACCAACCAGTAGAAGTAGAAGCAACTTGATTGAGCGTTTTCTGAAAATAATAGAAAAAAATAGTTTTAGTGTTACAAATAGCCCTTCTGGTTTTTTCTTCGTTGACTTTCGTATTTGAGTTTATGACACTATGTAGGCCGACTGTGTAAAAATGTACACGACTTTCCCCAGACTGATCCACGCAGCCAGCAGAGATCTCCTCGAGACCGCCAAGTGGCTGTGCAAGAACGGCGCTGACGTGAAGACCTACGACAAGTCTGGAATGGCGGCCATCCACCACGCGATAGACGGCGGCTATGTCAAACTTGTCGAGTGGATGTTGGACAACGCCGGCGCGTACGGTTTTGATATAGAACAGATTGAAACGACTAGCGGCATGACACCCCTCAACAGATGTGGTGCGTACATAGAACATAAGAGACTTAAAGAGAACCTAGCCAGTGTATGCCACACTTTATTTACCCTACCTAGGCCAAAAAAGCAGTATCCTTCTATGACCAGCACATTGATATAGAGTATAGACCTAGTATGCATCAAAGACACCAACTTAACGCAGAGAAATCTGTTTTAAAACATAAGATTTCAACTCACTGCGATACATTTCTTTTTTTAGGTTGATAATATGACAACCACATTAAAATTACCAGTGGCTTTTTTAAAACTCAGCAGAACAGGTGATTTGAAGAATATAAACCACTAAAGAAATAATGTCTTAACCTTATTTTTTAGCTTTAGGTCCTCTACTGATATCTATTAAATGTTTTTTTCAAACCAATTTGTGGAAGAGGCTAACAAATGATCAACTAATTTGTTTTTTTTTTAAATTTGTCCAATTACTGCAGCAAAGATGAATTATATGTTTTTACTACAATGAAAAGCTTACATTAACATATTATCTTAAAATCTCTCATTAATGTAGCACAGTGGTTCTCTATCTTTTAGAGTGGCATAGCCGTTTTGAAAAAATAAATTTCCTTGAGCAGCCGATGAGCCCCAGTGAAATGCACGGCGAGTCCTTAGGGCTCCACATGGCACATGTTGAGAACCACTGCTGTTGAAAATATGAGAAATGTGTTTTACTGCAATGAAAAACTTAAATTACATTTAGTTTAAAAAATCTCTCATTACTGTAGCAAACATGACACCAGATGCCAAAGCCTATGAACTGGCAGCCAGTCTCCAGCTAAGGGGAGCTAACATGTCTGCCAAGGCCCATAACAATTACACACCATTACTGAACGCTATAATTAGAAGAAAAATCAAACTGGTGGAGTTTTTCTTGGCTAGAGGAGCAGATATCTATGAACGCAATGAGGTAGGTCTGCTTAAAGGATCTGAAATGTGATGTTTTTAATGAGGAATTCATCTTAATTAAAAAGTGCTTCTGTCATATTTCAGAATGGATTTTAATTGTTTTTAATGAGGAAGTCATCTTAATTAAAAAGTGCTTCTGTCCTATTTCAGAGTGGCCAGACACCTTATGAAGTTGCTCAAGGTGTTGGAAATGCAGTAAGTATTAAAAGTCCTTATCTTATTATTCAATTATGATATTGATGAAATAGGGAACATATCCTTCGATGACATGTGTACTTATAATGATAGGGACAGTAATTATCTTGCCCATAGTAGCAGTTAATTCATCTCTTAAGCGTACCTAATCTTACAGAGACAATAGCTTCTCAATCTTTGCGCTGAATATTTATCATTCATTATATATCTTTTTCAGTTCTAAGTTTGAATATGATGGTATCCATCTTACTTATATTTTCAGCAAATATTGAGGGCATTTGAGGAAAAGATTCAGCAGTTAAATCTGTTGCCAAAGTCCAAACGAAAAACAACACCAAATCAAGAACTGGAAGTGTCCTGAGCTTGACCTCAGCATGGGGGTCGTCTGTGTTTCTTTCAATCAATCACAAATTTAATGATTTTTTTTTCCCCTTTATATTCAAAAATGCATTTTTAAAAATTAAGGCTGAAGTTGTCTTGCAGTTGCAGATTAGGAACTAATGAATGCTGAACAAATAAAATTTTGAGTGCTTTCCTTTTCTTGGTTTTACAGGAAATTATGGGAAACTCTAACAGTTTTAAATGCATTAATTTAAAACTTATATCAGACTCAATGTAAGTGTGTCGTTGTATCCTGAAAGACAACATCAAATGCAACCTTGTTAATTGCTCTTGCCTCATAATGCAGTAGTGTTATTTTTAATATAACTAAGAACGATTTAATGCCATAATTAACATTTGATCCCACTGATCAGTGAGGTCATCAGAGGTTTTAATTGGATTTTTTTTAAAAAAAGCTTTCAACAATTTTTTTTAAAGAAAAGTCTGTTCAATAAAAAAACAAAAAAAAAAACAAGAGTGTAAAAATCTAATGCAGCCATAAAATTGGAGTTTTCTAGTGCAGTTAATAAATTTTTCACAATATTCATACATCAAACCAATGTTAAAACGTCAACAACAAAAGCTGATCTTTTATAACCCATGAAGGTCTTGTCATAGCTCACACGCACGGTCTGGTCATAATATGCACATTTTTTATAATGAACTGGTAATGAAAATTTTCTGTTGTTTTTTAAAAATAATTTTTAAGCAGCTTTTTACAAATTTTGAGTGTGGCTAAGTTTACATTTTGCGTAACCTTTTCTTAAGTTTATTTTTATTTATTTAAACAAAGATTGCCCAAATTGAACCTGATGGTATTGGCCAGAGTATACAAACCTCATTTAAATATAATGCTAGCTTTTATTATGAGCTCCTTATTTAATAATTCCCCATTATTTATGAATTTCCGTCCAAATATTTTTATATTTACATATATTTTGCTGCATACAATTTTGCTGTATTTATTTACAAAATAATAAAAGGATACAATTTACAATGAAATGACTTCAAAGTCAAATAAAACCAAGAAATTAAGACTTTGCATGCTGTATCATTTCGAGTTTTGTGCGTGCTGTCAATGTTGCTTTTTCGTTTTAAACGTATAATTCCTTCGATTTGTTTAAATTTTTTTTTTGCATCGTAATAATTATTACGGGTCCAATTTACAAGACCACATGACCAAAGGCATTTAAGGATCTCATTTAGTGCAGTCATCTGGAATTTTATTTCGTGAAATCAGCATCATCCTATTTCCTTTATCTTCCCTGAAAAACAGGAAAAACTGATTTTTTGGGAGTTGGGGGTGAAAATTTGAAAGAATGTGTTGTCATCTGCAAAGAGTCTATGTGCCAATTTTCAGCTCGATAGGTTGGCGGGAAGTGGGTCAATTAGCCGTTTGAAGATTTTTGCCCTAAACGCACAAAACCAAAGTTAATTAAGGATTTAAAAATATCATTGAATTTGAGCTCTCTGTGGATCCTCTTTTAACCTAACACTAGAGAGAGTTATTAGAAACTTTACACATTGACACTCGAGGAACTATAACAGGATACTTTCTGAGGGAAACTCAAGACCCACAACCAACTGGCACACTCTACAACCAACCACTTCAGTATCTTTCATATGCTGATGACATAGCACTTCTAGGGAAAAGTATTAAAGACATATCAAAATCCTTTATTGAATTAGAAGACGCATCTCTACAAGCAGGGCTGAAAGTTAACAACCAAAAAACAAAATACATGACCATGATAAGAGAGGAACAAACAGATGAAACAATTAAAATTAGAAACCAAACTTTTGAAAAAGTAAATCAATTCAAATACCTAGGATCCTTGTTAAATGAAAGAAATGAATTACTAACAGAAATAAAAGAAAGAATATCAGCCGGAAAAAGGGCATACTTCAGTAGTCAGAAAATACTCAAAAGCAAAATATTACAAGAGAAACAAAGAAAACTATTTATAAAACTGTGATCAGATCAGTTGTAACATATGGTGAAACTTGGACCCTAACAAAAACAGCAGAAAACCTATTAAACACATGGGAGAGGAAAGTTCTCAGGAAAATATATGGGCCAACAAAGGATGAATATGGATGGAGAATACGAACCTACCAGGAATTATACAGGATCCCACGATAGTGGCAGAAATAAAAATAGGCAGGCTACGCTGGGCAGGACACCTAGAGAGAATGCCAAATGACAGAGGAACGAAGAGGGTGCATCACCAATACCCAAGAGGAAAAAGGCTCAAAGGCAGACCTAGGGCTTAGGTGGATAGATGATGTAGAAAAAGATCTACTGCAACTAAAAGTCCAAGCATGGAAAAGAAAGGCATTAGTTAGGTCTGAGTGGAAGGAAGTGGTGAGGCAGCCAAAGCCCTACATGGGCTGTAGCGCCACAGGGATGGATGTGGATCCTCTTTTTATATTGTGAACTGTATAGCATTTTTATTTTATTTTTAAACAAAATATTTTCAAGGTCTTGTCTCAAATGCTACAACACAGAGGCTCATGATCTGGTTTTAAATGTAAGAAGCCACTCTTAATATTTCACATAATAAAATAATGTCTGAACCATCTTTTACATCTGGAAATGAATGATACATTTAGCTTCTATTACCTATGGCTGCACAGAATTCTATAAAATTTTCTTGCAGCTGGAAGAAATTAACATTCTTTCTTCCTAATAAAAAGCCAAAAATTCTTTTACTCAATTTAAAATAAATAAATAATAACAAAAACATATTAAATCTGGTTTTATATAAATACATTGGAGGTATACTATTGCATGAAATATTGTTTTGGTTTGAATCACACAAGCCATTCTAAAATTTAGGTGACAAGAAAAGTATCTTAATGGTAACTTTTTTTAAAAGCATGCTTTTTTAAATGATACAGAATATAGTGCTGTAATGCTGAAAGGCATATAAGGTGCAAGTTAAAATTTGCTTTTGTTTCAGATTGGCAAGGATAAAGTCTATACACATGGCAATATTATAGTTTGTAATTGTATTTTAAAAAATTAACAATAACATGAATGTGATCTAACATACTCAATACAGAAATACATTTTGTGAAATAAAAATACCATAATGAAATGTAAATTATTTCATTATCTTAAATCTTTCCAAAAATTTGATCCTCTTATAATAACAGCAAGCTTACAGTCAAATTACTGCAATTACAAATAGCGTAAATAATCATATTCATGGGGAACAAGGCTGTTGAATCTATATCTCACATCACAAATGTTTATCAAAAACATTGTAAAAATTAAATGTTCTAAAAATCAAAAGGTTTAAAATTTAACTTTTACTTTTAACTGGCTTGTTACAAATTTTCATTACAACATAATGAAAGAGAGAATATTTTGTTTATGTGCCATTTTTTTCTTTGGCATTTGTTGGAGCCACACTCACACTGCTACAACTACTAGACATTATCTTTTATCATTCTTTAAACACATTTAATGAATGCAAAAAAGATCTTTTTGCTGAAAGTATTTATTGTGTCATAAATTAATATTCATTACTTTTTGATTGCACAAATAATTTTAGTCCATTTAAGTAAAGAGATTACTTGCTTAGACTGACAAAAGAAACACATAGAACTTATACATCAGTTGACACTACAATACTCCAT
The DNA here is from genome assembly GCA_964033795.1 of Lymnaea stagnalis. NCBI lineage: Eukaryota > Metazoa > Mollusca > Gastropoda > Lymnaeidae > Lymnaea > Lymnaea stagnalis. Next base: position 80,180 of record CAXITT010000201.1, read on the forward strand.
GTTTTAATTACCATAACAAAGATAACATAATGCACTAACACTTAAAAAAATATATTATTTTCTAGTATCTAAAGCTCATAAGTAATTAACAGGCCAGATTGAAAGCTAACAGTTAAATTATTCTGGTAAATATTGGGATATAACAATATCAGTTGGTAAATATTGTGTACAAACTATTCAATTAGCCAACCTCATTAAAGATTGGTCTCAGGAGATGCCAAAAGTTCTTTTTAATTAAATTTTTTCATTTCCACTGTTTCTGTTCGTACAAGAAGTTTTTTTACTGACATGTTTGTCTTCTTTCAAGTTTTACCCTCCCGTGTTTCTGAACACCCTATTGTTTTAAACAATGTGATATCGGTACTTTAAAGTACAAAAATGCTCCATCTCACAACTTCATAGGTGGCATCAAAAATGTCATGTAGGAAATTCACATAATGGTTGATTTAAAAAATGTTTCCACTTGAAATAATGGGAGGGTTGGCAATGAATTGCCCACTCACTTTGTAACTTTTGGCACCATACAGTTAGTTCTGGTTTCTTGGGACACCAAGGGGAACACTGGCATTAGACTCTTCATTCTTTTTATGACGATTTGCTATGTCACAATTACGCATTATTATGTATAACACACAGCAATCCATTGAATAAATATAATAACATATATTTAAAGACAAATACAAATGATTTCCCTATGCTTAAAGGACATCATTCTCCAAGTACCCCTAAAAAGGAGGCCTCTTAGACTCTTATCCCTGCATTGTAATTAATAGAAGAAAAAAAATCCCTAATTTTGAAAAGCCCATCTCAATTTTGGATGTTTTTGGATATCACTGTTCTTTCATTCCCATCATAACATTTAAACAATGAAAGATAAGACTAGAAATCATTTACAAAACAAAACCCAATCATCTCCACCAGGCTAAACAAAACTGTACAAGAAGTTTCAATAAAAGTGTAACATGTCATGTGAGAAAAAACACAAGTGTGGGCATTTTAAAAAAAAAAGAGGATACAAATAAAAAAGTTAGGAAGTTAATTTAAAAGCTGATTTAACAGAAACAGCTTAAATCTGGCTTTCTATAAATAAATTGGAGGCATATTATTTTATACACTAATTTGTATGGCTCATAGAAAAACAATTCAAATTTTTTCATTGCAATTTGTAACAATTGAGTAAAGTTGTCATAAAAAAATTGTGCCACAAAACCCACACAAAAAAAACGACAAATATCATGAGAAGATTTATCACTTCTTTTTTTTTAACATTAAATTTACAAAGAGATCCAGACTACATAAAAAGAAATTATTTTTCAAAAATTAATGTTAACTTACAACTGTGGAGAGCTGAAAAAAGTAAAATTTAAAGACAGGAAAAGAGTGTGTGTGTATGTCTGTGTTGTTTTTTTTTTGGGGGGGGGGGGGGTGGGTGGTATAAAGAGAAATAAAAATATGGAGTGTAAATGCATAAACTTATTTTTTAGTTATGTTTTCTCTGTCTTTATGTCCTTTAGCTTATTTTTTTCTTCTAGTCCTTTCATGTAGAATTCGTGGTCTTCTAGCTGTAGGCACCATGGAGTGGCATCAACATTGCATTCCAGGTAAATGTTTATAAATGTCACAGGTGCGCCATCAATGATAAGTTCTTTAACATTGTCCACTGCATACTTCACAGTTGTTACACCTGTTTCTCTGTCTAACCTGCGGGTCTTCTACATTAGCCATGTTACATAGAGGGGTGAAAAAGGGAAAAGAATTAATTTTTATACCTAGAAACTTATCCATGAAAAAATAACAACAAAATAGTGCACATAGTATTATCAAAAATGTTGGCTTAGAATGCACGCACCAAACAAAATGTAGAAAAAACAACACTAACCTCTGATTGATTAAAATATCGATTGTAGTCTCTGGGTCGTTTTCTTCTGTCATGTACATGCCTAAATGATTTGTAGCCAGTGGTAAGATTACCTGGTCTGGTTATCTGAAAGGTAATTTTTACAATACCGGTATCTATACTGAGGGCAATTTTTAGCTTAACAAAAAACAATCATGGATAAATGTTTTGCCACTTCTTTGTGTAAACTGCTGTAACTAGAGTTTTTAGATTTCATCCAACTGAAGAGTCTGGGCATGATGTTACTGTCAATTGCTAGGTTTAACTGGCTCTAAACTGTACAGCCTGGGCATTATGTTACTGTTGATTGCTAGATTTAACTGGTTCTAAAATGTACAGCCTGGGCATTATGTTACTGTTGATTGCTAGGTTTAACTGATTCTAAAATGTACAGCCTGGGCATTATGTTACTGTTGATTGCTAGGTTTAACTGGTTCTAAACTGCACAGCCTGGGCATTATGTCACTGTCAATTGCTATGTTTAATTGGTTCTAAACTGTAAAGCCTGGGCATTATGTCACTGTCAATTCCTAGGTTTAATTGGTTCTAAACTGTAAAGCCTGGGCATTATGTCACTGTCAATTCCTAGGTTTAATTGGTTCTAAACTGTAAAGCCTGGGCATTATGTTACTGTCAATTGCTAGGTTTAATTGGCTCTAAACTGTAAAGCCTGGGCATTATGTCACTGTTGATTGCTAGGTTTAACTGGCTCTAAACTGCAGAACCTGGGAATCATGTTACTGTCACTGTCAACCCTAGGATAAACTAGCTCTAGAAATTCACAGCAGCTTATTTTGCACTGAATGGCAATATTTCCACTTGATTTTTTTTTTTTTTTTGTTTGTTAAAGTTGAAAATATTGAGACTATTGGAATGTTGCACTGATTAAAAAACAATACCTTCAATATTTATGTCTAATTGCAAAGTATTCATTAAGATTAATAACAAATAACAATATATATTTTAATTATATAAGTACAGGTTGCAACTATTAAAACAATTTAGCTTACTGTAAACTTTGCTTTTTTCATTCGTACAAAAAATTCATCATCTTCTCTTCCCCAACCCCAGTATTTGTTGGAAAGACCATTTAGCTGAAACAAAAGACAAGCAAAAAATTAAATAAATAAAACCCTTTCAATTACATGCACAATACTTTTAAGTTTCAAAATTTAAAATTGATTTAAGTTGTCTGCTTTCTGTACTGTTTGGGAGTGCATCAGCTAAAATATGGAAAAAATATATCTTATTCTTCAAATAAGGAGAAATAAAACTATCATGATCACTTTAAAAAAAATATTTCCATAAAGTATTTCAACCAGAGGATATTAAAATAACATTAAACTTCCCCTTATTTCTCATTCAGTAACATAAAACGCATTCCAACATACTTTTTCAAAGTCAGAACTCTGCATTAGCAATATACCGCCTGCATAATTCTTATAATGGTAGATTGGATGCAGGTGCGGAGCTGCCAAGTGAAGAGGCTGTCCTTCTTCGGGGAAAGCATAAACCAGTTCATTACTCAGTGGGAGAAGGTCGACATCATGCATTGCAACGTAATCACATTCACTCCTGGTCTCAAGGAAGCCAGCGTTGATTAGGGAAGCTCTGTTAAACCTATAAAATAAAACATTTCATAAATCTACTTGATATAAAAATCCAAAACTAAATATAAAATGTTAAAATTTAACGGATGCATTTTGAATATGTGTGCTCAGTAGTATAGGCAGGGGTGAGGGTGGGGCGGCTGAAGGGGTGGCAAAAATTTGGCTGCACTAACCCTAGCTAACCCACTGTGCATAATATAATGTTTGTGCCACTCTACTTTACATGATTTTTTTTTACATTTTTATTTTAACCGAACTAATTATTTCCTAATTTTCCTGGCTTTAAAAATCTCCACTCATATTTTTCTTATTTGCATAGCATTGTTAACATGAGAAACTCCAATTACATATCACTACTTGCCTGTATTTGTCCAACTGATTAACAACTACAATTTTGTAATCAACATGTTGGTTGTTTAAAAATTCCTTCATATGTGGTGCAAATTCCATTAACTCTTCAAACCTTTCCCGGAACGGTACCAAAATACAAAGTCTATGATTTGAAAGAGCTTTTTTTCTTGTATCAGAAACTGAAATAAATAAAAAATAATCATACAAATGATTTACAATATTTTTTATTGTTTTGTGCACAATAATATACATATTTTTATAAGTTAAAGACGCATATGCTTTAGAGGCAACTCTTAAAAGATATAATTATTTTTTCATTATCTTATTTCCCATCCTTGTTAGTCTAGTGTGTAGGATTCAACAGAAAGGTTCTTAGTTGATATGAAAAGAAGCAACTGTTCATTTGCACAAGCCACTCAGCTTAGATTTTTTTTAAACTAAAAGTTTCAAAATTTAATCCCATTAACTTCATTTTGGAAAACACAGCAATCATACAAAACAATAGTTCAGGTGATTATAGGAGTATATGAGACACATTGGTGTGGCTTTCTGCCAAGAACTGTCTCCTTTTGAGAGAGTTGTGAGCATTATAGAACAGACAATTCTGTTGAATGTCAAAGGCAGATGAAAAGTTTTTAAAGCAAACTGATGCACCTTCTGGTTCTCTGTTATGCTCTCTTGGCAAACACCATAGCTAATTGACATAGCTAATAAGACATATGACAATGGTCCTGGAATTTTTTATGGCACATCTCTTGGATGACTGAATAATTTTGATAAATTTCTTGGGCATTTTTCTGGTAATTGGATGACATGTAAGTACGCCATTTACAACCAATGCTAACCAGCCTTGAAATCAGCATGTCATTTCCAAACTTGTATTGGGCATAAGGAATATTTGCTATTTTAAATAGCCTGATGAATCTGGGTGTTATGGTAGAATACTTTCTGATGTTAACCCAAAACATAATGATAATAAGTTCTGATTTTCAGACATCATCAGTCAAACAATCTTAAACGAAGTTTACAAAAAGATGTTTAATTACAAAATGATGCGTTACAAAACTTGTGAAGACAAAGTGACGCAACAAGGCACAATAATTCAGGAGGTTTCAAACCAGTAAGTTACTGAGTAACATAATAGAGTCACAATCATAATGGATGAACACCATACGGTAAATTCAGAGAAATTCGGCGTTTATTCCATGCGCGCACTTTTACGTCTTAAACTATGCCTAACCTGAACCCTAAATCGATCCCTATGCCTAACCCGAACCCTAAATCTATCCCTATGCCTAACCCGAACCCTAAATCTATCCCTAAGCCTAACCCGAACCCTAAATCGATCCTTATGCCTAACCTTAACAAAGTCAATGTGGGCTGCTAAATCTGAAACAGCCCACCATACATGCAGTACATATATGTCACAATAGACAATATCAGTAATGTCGTAGCCCTTGGCTTTGGAACTTTCCATAGTATCTAAGTTTAAGCCAAGCTAGGTAATTAACAACTAAAATAGGCAACATTAGACTAATATTTTAGATTCATAAAATGTAACTTATGGACGTTAATATTAAAAATTCTTCTTACTTGTTTCATAATCATGTGTAGGACACTTGCATGAAGACATACCAAGGACATCTTTATCAAATGTAATTAAGAATCCCCATATGATGGCGAATAAAAAAGTTGAGAGAATACCAACTTTCAAAATTAGAAAAATCGGCAGCCTTCTAATTAATTTTGCCATCCAGCATTTCAGTAAAAAAAATTAATAAATAAAGGTTCAATGCTTTTTCAAGCCATAATTATTTTAATAATTAAAACAAACTGTTCGCTTTTACTTATAAAAATCCAAACTTTGGAGCAGTCCAAAGAGAATGAATTATCGTTGAGCGCTTATAAAATGAATTCATGTAATGTCACCAATTATGCCTCAAACAAATATTTAAAAGTTAAATTGTTCATTATATTTATTTTCCTTACTACAAGAATTCAACAACGGCAAAGGTCTAATAATAAAGAATCGGAAATGAACAACACTTTTCAAAATCTTTTTGACTTTTATAGAAGCAATTCGGGAATTAGCTACCAAACCGTTTTTGCAACTGAAAGTAGTTTCCGATTAATACTATGGCGCGCTATTGATTCCACTGGATGATTAAGTGAGAGACTAAAGTTTGAGGGGGTAACTATCCCTTTTTAAATGAGTTTCTGACACGTTAACAATTTCTAACTTAATTTTAAACGTTCAATAACTTTGGTTTCGCTTTAAAACGGAAGCTAGATCTGAGTTATCTTTCTATTATATTCTACTTCCGCAATTTGCCATTTGTAAAGGTAAATAAAAACAAACCTCAAAAAGGGATTTATCTAAACTTTAAACTATAGTTAATAGTTTAAAGCCGCTTCAATTACAAGTACTTGAACTTACACTAAAATTATTGGTTTTGATCGCCGGAAAATGGGTGAATAATGTGGATGAAAACTCCGTGGTACAAAAATTTGACATGAGGTTCCCACTAAAATTTTTTATAATTATTGAGCCACTTGACTCTTGAGCTAGAATTAGAAAGTTGATCTTGATGTTTTTGTAAACAATTCAGTTTGCTCTATTCGATAGATAGTATTGCATTTATATTAAAAATATGGTTAAAGTATTTAGAAAATTTCACCAAAGTACTTAAGGAATTGAATAGGACAGGGCCATCCATACATGATTCATTGATTCATGATACAAATACAGTCATACACCCATCCATACTCATACAATACAGGTCCAGATGGAAAGGGGGGGGGGGTCAAATTTTTGTGACGAATGGGATAGGGTTTTAAGTAATGTGACCTCACATTAAAAGAGGAACATCATAGAAAAAATTGCACTTAATAACACTATGTTACTGACACTTTTAACATAAATTATTCTTTTATATAACCATTATAATTATTTTATTTTTAAACCACGATCACTGAGAGAATCAGTGCAGGTTTTCCAGGTCTGCAAAAAATGGCCTCTGATCAAGTTACAGGCCACCATGGAGGAGGAGAATTGGGGTGTAGTGACAATTTTTTGACAGTCGAGAGAATTTATGCTGAAATGTGGAGTCATAGAAATAGAATTAAGTATCCTTCTATGACGACAAGGATACATAACCATTTCGCAGCCTTGCATCCCTTCTCAAATACAAAACTCCCCCCCCCCCCGGATAAATTATATTGTAATAAAAAAATTTAATGTTAATAATTAAATAATTTAGTTATCTTTGTTATTGATATTCATTCGGCTTGACCTCGAAGAAATCTAATCTCGAATTCGGAGTACCCCAGGACTCGGTCCTAGGCCTGATGCTTTTCACGATGTACATTCAGCCCCTGGGTGCAGAGATCAGGCAGTTTGACATGTTGTATCACATGTTCGCGGACGATACACAACTTCATCAATCCGTGATCACTTCTCAGTTC
>CAXITT010000201.1:87970-100293 GCA_964033795.1 Lymnaea stagnalis
GCCTTATGTACCCACTAGAGAGCTCCGCTCATCCGATAGTGGCAAACTCTCGACACCACGTGTTTGCCTTGAGACTTACGGAAAGCGCACTTTCGCATTTGCTGGTCCAACAATTTGGAACGCCCTTCCAGTCGATCTCAGAAACAACCAGACACTGGAGTCCTTTAAAACCGATCTAAAGACACATCTATTTCGCAAATACCTTCTGGGATGATTGTCTACCTTATTTTCCAGTTAATGCATAATGGCTGTGTTCTCCGGGTTGAAATGGCTAGAAAGACTTTGAGATTGTATGCTTGTAATTAGTTTTTGTAGTGTTGCGTTTGTTTTAAATGTGGTAAATTATATATATGTTTTTTGTTGACTTTGTACCACGCTTCGAGCCTTTGGGGATGAAGAGTGTTTTTGAAATGAACTTTATTATTATTATTATTATATTGTTATATCTAATTAACTTTCTAGAACAAGAAAAAAATAATACCAATAAGTTTGATAATTTTTGATGATTGGGGGAAAGGGAAACAATCAGCTAAATTTTTATATCATTTGTGGATTGTCCCTAAATAATGTCACTCACTCACACATTGTACTGCAGTGTCCTACTCAGGATTACTGTGTATCTGTGAGTGAGATTGAATTGGTTAAATCAGGGTGCTATATTCTAATTCTTATCTTATAACTTATAGTAGTTATAGGAGTCTTACGTCTCACTCTAGCATAACTCTAACTACAAAGTGCTGAATTCCTGGCTTCCCAGTGACCTGTTTAATCTAATTAAAATTCATTAGAGTTCAAAGAATTTGATAACATTTGATGATTCTTAGATACTGTGTCTGTGCCCCATGCTATGGGCCATATAGCATATGAATAATTCAAATAGTTCTCTCATTGTGGGAATAGATGGTTTTGATGGCAGCCTTAGCTCAGTGGTCGACAAAGTCATTAGTCAAAAGAGCCAAAAATCAGCAGCAGGATGATAAAAAAATTTTGAGAGCCAAATTTCCTTTCAAGAACCATGTTTTTTTTGAGTCAAAACTGATATGTGGCTGACTGGCAGAGCTGCACTCAGGTCGCTAAAGCTGCAGCCTAATAAAGTGTTAATTATTAGAATATAGTCCTATATAGACTTAGACAGTCAAATTCAAACTGACCAAATCCCAACCATGCCCCAGTTTTCAATCAGATAACTAAGTCATAGATAAGTATGATATAACTAGGACTAGGTATAGTCATTCGCTAGTACCGGGTATACAAATAATATAAAGCATGAGATGAACACGCTTGCCACTTTGTGAGCTTACAGACAGCCTCAGTTTCTTGTATAAGCTGGCAAAATACTTTTTACAGCATTGTTTTTGCACTTTTTTTCAAAAAAGTACCAATGAAAAAAATACAACATGGTAGCTTTGACAAACTATTAAACTTTGAAGAGTTAATTCCATGCCAGTCATTACCCATTTTAGGAGAGAGTGTATATCGATAGTAAAACATATTTTTGTTAAAAAAATATTAAACCATCTTTATCACCTTCTGCCATCAATTTATTTCTTCCATGAACAACATGAAATATTTCACTACCTGGTCGCCTGATCATCTCAACTTAATTTATGAAAAATTAGTATATTCGTCAGTCCTCTAAATTTAATGGCATAAATCATACAAATAAAATAATATTTTTTATTATTTCAGGTGCTGTTGAAATACATGTGAAGAGCTCTCTATACTTTTCAATATGTTGCTTTTGTGATTTTCATAGTAAAATTGGCAAGTATTAGAAAATAATTAATTATAAATACAGCACATGCACAGTTACCGTATTTATCGGCATATAACATGCTCCGGCGTATAACACGCACCTCATTTTAAGAAGGAAATTTCAGGGAAAAAAAACTTAAGTTATATCGGCGTATAACACGCACACATCATTTGCCCCCTATTTTCAGGGAGAAAAAGTGCGTGTTATACGCCGATAAATACGGTAGTTTAAATTTTATTTTTAATTCATCTTGGACTCAATAATACGTTTCTTAAAAAATAAGCTGACATTGTGCTGAAAAGTCTTAATAAATATTTTGAAAGACAAGCCTGATGTCACATCATATATTTTGTTTACAGATATATTTATAAAGAATTTTGAAATTATCATTTATCTTTAAATCATTCCATTTGATTCCTAGTTTTTATCATCATCTTCATGTCCCTTAGTCCTTGGACCGTTGGGGCGCCACAGATGACATGAAAACTATCCTTCTCCATTCCTCTGTTTTCTGCACTTTGCACAGCATCTTCTAGTTTTAGTCCCGTCCACTCTTTGACGTTATCTTTCCATCTTTTTCTCTGTCTTCCTCTTCTTCTCCCTCCTCTCATTTTGCCATGCATGATTTCTTTGGCGAGCCCTTGTTTTCTTGTTATGTGGCCATACCATTCCAGTTTTCGCTTTTTTACAGTCCCCAGGAGGTCATCGTACTGCCCAATTGCTTGACAAACCCTTTCTTTCACTTGTTCATTGAAGATATGATATCTATAGCAGATGCCAAGAATGGTTCTCTCATCTCCATTGCCTTTTTTTGTCTTTCAAGTTCTGCTGTTAATGTCCAGGACTCGTAGGCATACAAGAAAATAAAGAAGACTAATGAGTGCATCAGCCCGATTTTTGTGCTGGGGGCTATATTTTTGTTGTTCCATATTTTTAAGCCTTGTTAGTGCTGTTATAGTCTGGGCAATCCTGGACATCAATTCGGGCTTAGAGCCTTCTTCTGAGAATACTGCTCCTAGGTACTTGAAGCTGCCTACTGTCTCTAATCTTTCCTCCCCGACCTAGTTTTCACCTGCTCCATTTATAGCACATTTTAAAATCCATTATATAAACTTCCCTTCTGTGTGTTTCTTTGTGGCCTCAAAATCTTCCGAAAGCTAATTGACCCACTTTCCATCATTCTATTGAGCTTGAAACACATTCTTTCAAACTTTCAGCCCCGCCCCCAACTCCCCAAAAAAAATTGTTTCCTATTTTTTAAAGGGAAGATAAATCAATATGATTTGTTCAATAGGTACATGTTTTGGAGTCGAGATTAATTGTGTAGATGTTGCTATGTTCTTTGTACTTGTGGCTTATTTGGGTTTAAATAAATCTTTCGTCTTTTAGGTTTTACATGCACTAAGTTTGATAAAAACCATTGCCATACCAAAAATATGTTGCTACACTCCCATAAATGATTAAATGCAGGCTACAATTCCATAAATGCAAACAGAAATGTATATAAAGGATTTATTTAAAAAACTTTGTTATTTGTGTGTTTTTTTTAATTTATTCTTCACAGGCTTCACACCTTGTTCTAAACAATGGAACTTGTGGTTGCCATAGCAATAGGTATATTGGCACTAGTGTTTGTTGCTGCCTTTGTGACACTGGTGCTTTTATTGAGATACAAATGTAAAAAAGTCGACCACATCACCGAAGAACATAATAAAGAATCCAGGTGAAATTTTTTTTCCTTTATTTATTTACTGAAAATTAAACAGGTGTGGTTTTTAAAGGACGTCCACAAAGAGGTGAGGGTTTTTGCTCAAATGTAGACAACTGTGAACAAAAGGAAGGGTGGATTTAAAGGATATCTGCAAGCTATAATATTTTCTTGTGTGCTACATTAGGCCCACTCAGGGTATGCTAGTATGTTTGAATTTTTAATTGCAGAAATATCTTTGGCTAATCTATTTTCAACCTTGTGAAATAATTACTATCTTAAAAGGACCAAGAATTTAGTAAAATTTCTTGATAGAGACCCCGCTAAACATTTGATTGCTAATTATCAAAAGCAATCAATGTGAGTTTGGACTTTAATAAAATATTCTATAAATCTCGGGTCTGGTTGACTTTGTTTTAATGATTTATATCATCAGAATTATTTAGAAGTTTAAATCTAGATACTCTTGCTCTTTACACTTTACATCCTGGCATGTGCTCTTTACACTTCCTGGCATGTGACACTGTAAAATTCTGGATGCTGACATCCGCAACTGGGAAAAGAGTGGGGTGGGCGGCAGTTTGTAAGCCACATGCAGATAAGTGTGGACAAGGGGGTTTTGAGGGTGGAAAAGATGCATAATTTTTGTGGGCATCTTTTGTGAACAGCCCCATAGCGAATCAAATACTGTGTATACTAATTAAGAAATTATTTATTTTTTAGGCAAGATGCTCATCTTATTGTGGAAACTCCAGATGTGGTGGGCTTTCAGTCAGGTGCTGATGTTGAATTGGGAGATGTCCAGATTACAAATCCTAAACTTGAAGAACTTCTCAACAATGAAGAATGGGTGGACGACGCAACGTAAGGGGTTTTTTTTTTTGGTCACCTTTTCACATGTGAATTTTTAAACTTGTTATCCTTTCAAGTTATTAATATATTATTTAGAGCAGAAAATGACATGAACATATTTGACATTTGTGTAAATATGATTGTATTAGTAACAGAGAATGTTGGAAAATATAAACTCTTTAAAAAACCTTTAAAATATTCAGAAGTCTCATATAGATATTTCTCTGTAGAGGATTGGTTCCCCACTGCTTATCAATTTTGAAGACCTGCCACCATCTGACAGAGAAGCTCGTTGGTATGACAATGGGGAATGCACCCAACATCCACACTCAGGAGACATTGACTGAAATAGTATCTGCCACCAAGCGCATCAACCCCCGTGTGGATGAAGTTGTTCAGTCATTCAATCATCCCTTAGACCCAAGGCTTTTAGAAGCCAGGTAATTAATGGTAATTTATAAATGATTATCTCAGGATATTTAGCCATTCTCTTTTTACTATTTTTAGCGTTTTACATAATCAGAGGGAAAGACTTATTTTAAACAGTTTATGGAATCCTAGAAGTTATATTGTTTTGGTGATGGAAGTATTTCTTGTTTTAAGATGATTCTCATAAACTAATATTTAAATTGATCTTTTCAGGAATCAAAACCTAATAAAAATAATTTTAAAATGTGTCAAGCAATATAGTATTCATTACAGAATATTGTTTTATTTGAGTAGCAGAGTCTATTAAATATTTGGCTTTTCATAATAAGGTAAAAGACAAATATTGTTCAGATTTGTTCTCTAATCTAAAGGCTTATTTATGAATATTTTGAAAACATTAATTCCAACAGGTTCACTGCTCTGGTGCTGTCTGTTAGCCACCTGGTAATGATTACTAAGAATGCCTGTCGAATGTCTGGCACCCTCGACTGGATAGATCAGAGTCTTGCTGATGTTGAGGATCACCTGAGAGTAAGTCATTATTTGTCATTAAAAGCCTTTGAGTTATCAGACTTTGAGTTTTAATGGTACAAGAGTGCAAATTTTAATTTTAATATTTGTTGACTGTAAATAGTTTAAAATAAAAATAACACAACATGAAACTTTGCAACGTATAGTTCATTTGAAAATTTTAGTTTATTATAAAGCCATTGAGGAGGCTGTTCCCAGGCAACCGTTTAGTCCCGTTTAGCTATTTCGTAAACAAATAAGGTGGTAGAAACTCACTGTAGAAATCTCTATTAGAGGGCCTCTGATGCTTGTCCGGGATGGGCAGGCGGATATATTAGGACGTAAATTCACTATCACGACTACTAGGAAAGTTAACTGCTGACGTTGTGAAAGCACCATCACTGGCCATCCAGATGTCCTTTGGCTGGGATGGCCCCCGTTATTGATCAATCGAGTGAGTGCGGGCAGGGGGTGGGGGGGCTGTCCTGTCCCAACATGCCACTTCATGGCCCAAAAATTGGGGGACTTTTTGGACTTATGGGAGGGTACTTTGGGGAGGGCATTAAGAGCTTGTATTAGCTTGACGGCTCACTGACGCCATTTCCAAATGTACATTTTCAATTCATTTTTAAGCTAGTATCTTTTTATTATTATTTTTTTTATATTTACAAACTGTTGATGATTGTTTTAGGTTCTTCGTGAAGCAAGCATAAATTTGGAAGCATACCATCAGGCTCTTGCCAACACAACTCAATGCCTACCGTTACATGCTGAAAACACAAGCCAGCTGCCTGCCGGTGAGACTGTTCAAGTTAAGAGTGATATTTCTCAGCTGTAGCACTACTGAAAGTCAGTACTATTTGCTTCATGATTTAATTGTAATAACTTTATACTATACACATGCCATTGTTTCCAGCTGCCATTTGCTTTAATGAAACTTGTCTTTTCAAAAACTGTTAAAAAGTTTTAGGATATTAATTTCCCACACAGTAGTCAAATGCTAACAATTTATTTCCTTTTTTTTTAAATTTGATTTGGCATTAATAATTAATTCATAACAAATAATAGTTTCAGGTATTTAAAAAACGTGAGGCACAGATTAATGTGCAAACAATTTCAGTAGAATTAAAAATCTGCCGTTGATTGACATTTCAATTTAGTTTGGACCTAAATTTTTTTTTTTGGTTTGACTGATATTGAGCATATCAATACCTATTTTAAAAGAAAATCACTTCTGCAAATATCTAGCACAGACCAATGCAATCTGCATTGTTTCGATATCTTGTTTGTTTCTTTTCTATTTCTCAGTTAAACTTTTTAAGAGCTATTTTTAAATCAGACTTTTACATGGAAGAGTGGTACTTCATTGTTTATAAGCGAAACCAAGGTATATTTGTTGCCATAAATTTGAAAAATTATTTTAATAATTTTCTTCGCTTTTTTTTCCTACTGTTGCTATGGCTACTCTAGGCCCTAGTAGGTGAGTAAGTTTCATTAAGATTAACAGCTCAAAAAGCTTTGGAATTGTTTTATACTATTTCTTTTGATAGTGAAGATCATTTATATTTAGATTCATCGCATGATTCCGAAAGTAGTAGTTTTAAAGGATTTGAGTTATAGAAATTAAGATGAGGTATGCGTACATCATAGGGTTTGGGGAAAAAATTGTTTAGCATGTAATGTTTTCTCATTTTATGGTTCTTTTCTTTAACTTATTTTATTTAAACTAAAGAAATAAGTTTACAAACATATAGTTCTTTCAATCATCTTTCATTTGATACCAAGTTTAGTCTTATGAACCAAACAATAATATTTTAAATATTTTTTCAATAAACCCAGCCTCTTACTCTTTTTTGCTCTTGGAAAAATTTTTTTAATTTTTTCAATTAAAAAATTCCGCAGCGGGGAGTTAAGAATTGAAATGTTGAAATTAAGTTTTGTTTTACTTAATTTTATAATAAAATTTTGTTGCATTTTTTAAAAAAAATTCTCTTTCTCCTTAACAGTTGTTTTAAAATTTCCAAAATATAAGTTACTTAAAAAAAGAAGCAAGATGTATTTTATGAAATTATTGATGTAAAAGTGAAAGTATTCTTTTTCTGAATATCTTACAAAAAAATTTCTGTATTACCTTTAATTGACAAATTTTATGCCTCTGTCATTTATATTGTATAGCTCAAATAATATATAGGACACATTTTTATTTGTGAAATCTTGTTTGACAAGCTCAAAGATGGATAAATAAATATCATTAATAACTTAATACAAATCTGTATACAGAATTAATATGATTTTTAAGATAAACTAACTTCTCTTTTAAAATACAGATCTCAATATTGTTATTGTACAAATGTTTTTTTAAAGTCAATTCTGGATAATAGTATTTAAATGTTTGTGTTGACAAGCAAGGAATATTCAAAAGGCAGCATGCACTAATTTAATAACTATGCAATTAATTTGGCGAAGTATATTATATTTTTCCAGTAATTACATGTTGAAAATTTTACTTAAAATGCACATGAAAGATTTCAGGTAGTGAATCATAATTCAAATACACATTTGTAGTTTAGAGCAGTAACCAGGGCTTCCATACATTTGGAAATCTCCCAAGAACTTGGGAATTTTGAAAAAAGAGTGAGTGGCAGCCCTGGTAACTATTGAAATGCTTTCAATAGTTCACACTTATTTTTTTTCCTCCAAATATTTTTGTGTGCTAGTGTTTATGAAAAGGAAAGTGATAATCATCAACATATCTCCAAATACATGCATCAAATTTATATTCCATTTAAACAGAAGAAATATGCAACATTATTGTTTCTTTGTCAGAGAAAATTAATTATGTCATGTCATTTAACATGTCCTTTGTTTAACCATACAAATTTAATTAAACTTCTCTCACAAAAGTTGTAAATAAGTGTAGATACATATAATATTCCTTTCACATCTGCCAACAGAAATGCTGATATTGTTAGATTTTAAAGAGGGTGCTTGCTCTTCATGCTACAAAGTTTCAGGTCATTTTTTTAATGTCACTAGCAAAAGGGATATACAAATAGTGATAATGAATCAGTGGGTATTTATTATTCACATCTTAATTTGGGAAGGAAGGCACGACTGGTCTGGGCATTTTCAAGGCAAAGATGGAAAGGTGTCTTTATGGAAAATAATTGTAAAGGTACATTTTTCATATCATTCCAAACATTAAAAGAGCATCATCTTAGTTGAGTTCCACAGAGTTAGAAGGGGGGGAGGGAGTTGGGCTTAGTAAATACAATTTCTTGGGGAGGGAAGTTGGGGTATTACATACAATTTTTTGGGGGAGAAGAGTTAGAGGTATTAAATACAATTTGTGCGGGAGGGAAATTGGGGTAGTATTCAGGCAATTTGTGGGGGTGGGGGAGTTGGGGTTAGAGCATAAAAAATTCCCCCACCCACCACACCCCGGTGCAAATTTCCACATGCGCTTAAATTTTATGAAAAAGTACTTTCTTAATATATTTACTTTGCTTCCTTTTGTGCAACGATAAAATTTTTACCCACTTCACCTTCCCTCTCACTCCATCCCACGACATAGTCTATTTATAGTTAGTTATCTAGCAGATTTTTATTGACCCTGTAAAAATTAAGAAAATAACAACTAAAATTATATTGCTTTTTTTTTCTTCCAAAAATCAACTCTCTATTTACTTCACCCTGGGCGATATGTGTGGTATGTATGTATATATTGGCCTGGGTATCAAACTGCTACAGAGCAGAAATATCAGCAAACATCGTAGTCTCAAAGGGGCTGTTATCTCATTAATATCAGGGTCATCCTCGATCATTACTGGTTTATATTTATGTTTTACAGTTTTGAACTAGAAGCAAAACAATGTGTGGTGGGTTTGGGGGGGGGGGGAATAAAGGGAAAATAACCTTTCTGTTTAAAAAAATTAAACATTTGACAACAGTGCAGCTATATTGAAATAATAAATGAACAAAATTTTTATTTAAATAAACTTCCATCTTGTGCTATTTTCTTTTCAATGAATGCATATTTTTGTACAAAAATGGAATTATTTACTGCTAGGTTGCTTTCTTTAAAAAAATAAATTAGAACTTCATATTAATGTGTAATGAAACTATTCAGAGTTTTTCACCCTTATATTGATGACTCAGAACATTACTAATTACTATTTTAGGCAGTATTGTAGAAAGGGAGGTATGGAGGGGGCAGTCCCTCCAGGACGGGACTTTTTTCTTTATAAGAAGGATCAAAATTTTTGGCCAACTGCAGAGATTTTTTTTTTCATTGAAGCGGAGCAGTAAAATTATTCCCACGCCCCCTAGGGCGGCAGGAACCTTTGCTGTGCCACTGATTTTAGGTAAATCTATTAATTACATGAAAATAAAAAAATTGTAATTGTATGCATGTTTTTATAATGTAATAATCTGAATTTTGTATTGTCCTATTATCTAAAAGTGCCTTAACTTTGTGTTTGATGGCACAGGAACAGATCTTTGTACAGCCAATGCATTTATGGTTTCATTAAGCATTATCAAATTATTATGTAAAATAAGACATGGTTGAAAAATGTGTTTTCATCATGTTTAATACAATTATTAGCGTCAAAAAATCCTGCAATAAAAAAAAATAATTAATTATTACTCACTCTCATTAAATAAACCTTGATTGCTAATGAGATGTAGGCTTAAGGTCCAGCCAGCTATTACATATAAAAATATGTTCTGTTTTCATTTTAAAGTTGTAAACAAATAGTGTTAAAAGAACAACTCTAATCAAGAAAATACTCCCTTATCTTAAATGTTATCATGTTATCCTTATCATATATGTTTGTCACTGCTATGAGAACTTTGATTGACAGCAAGGCTTTGTTATGGCTATGGCTATGGTCTCTTATTACCCGGTACTGTAAAAGAATTTTTTTTATACCTTACTAAACTCTCGGAATATATTGAAAATGAAATTTGCTTTTTGTCTTTAGTCGTCTTGTATCTCTAGACCATATGTGTCAAACTCAAGGCCCATGGGCCTCATCCCGCCCGCCAAAAATTATATCAGGCCCGCGAGGTCTTGACCGGCGTACTATTATATCCAAGTCAACGCTATGGTGTTTCCCAATGCATACTTTGCTGAAAAACTTTGCTTATTTTGCGTCGAGTTCACACAGCGCTTTAGTGACTTTCAAGCACAAAAATGTAATTTCGAGCAGTTTCGTAACCCATTTGTCATAGATGTGGAAACTGCACCTGTAAATTTGCAGTAAAGCCGCAGTGTAATTGGACATTAAAGGAAAAGTACGACACAGTTGGGCCTGCACAGTTCTCTTGTTTCATTTCTGAAGAGATGCCCCATTTTCATGTGGCTCAAACCTTGTGTATGTTTGGTGGCACATATATGTGTCAGCAGCTTTTTTCCGTGATGAAGATTAACAAAACACCACACTTGCAGTCTATCATGAGAATCTCAATGACACATAACGTTACTCGCAACATAAACGAAATTATTTGTTTTTGTAGCCAAGAAAATGTGCCAAACATCCAGCTCTGACAAATCTGCATAAGAATGAAAATGGGTATGCCAATGATTTTTAATTAACAAAATTTTTCTGTTTTCATTTATATAAATTTAAAAAAAAAAAGAGATTTATTTTCCGCTAATTGAATGTTTATCCTGTTCGGCCCACAACCTTACATGTGATTAGAGTTTTAGCCCGCCGAGCGATTGAGTTTGACACCCCTGCTCTAGATGATTGTAATTAATTGAAAGGTTAATAAAAGTCCATCTTTTTTTTTTTTTGCCGCAGTCGTAATTACTGCAATGAGCAAAAAATCAAAATTGTTTTATTTTTTTGTGATGGATCCAGTGGCATATCCATGGGGTTTTTTTTTTCTTATTTGAACAAACACTCCATCTTACTGGGCCCACTTTAATATATAGGCCTAATCTATACAACTATGCTGTGCTAAAACTGTGGACTGAATGTCCACCAGCATTCTTCAGACACCCACCATAAAACTTCACCCACTTTAAGAAGTCATAGCAATGCCACTGGATGGAACCAAATGCATTTGTTTTTTACCAAGCATATAAGAAAATACTTAATTTCTGATTTACACATTTGTCACTTGTTCATGAAATATCTTATAAGAGCTTTGAAAATTGAGCCTACTAAACAAAAAAATCACGCATTTCTATCCATGTAAAATTCTTTTAGTTTTCATGTAAAAATATGGGTTAGACCATGGGTCTGCAACCATTCTGGATGAAGGAGCAATTTTATGAATTAAAGCCGTTAAGAAAATATTTCGGGATTGTAATCGCAATACAGGTCTGTAAAAATGATTCAATTTATGAAAAGAGACACATTTATAAATTCAAAGTACTACATGCAGATTTTGGTTGCTCACACCTGGATGAGCCAATTTATTTTTAAGTTCCTAAAAATTTTATAAATAGATTTTAGAGTAATAATATATTGCCACCATCAAATTCTACACATTTGCTTTAAAAATGTACCTGTTTAATTTCCTTCAACCATTTTATGAACAAAACCTTTTTTACTCTTTAGTCAATTTATCTTCCTTGTGCATGTTGATGAGTCATAAATATACTTATATGTTGTTTAAGAGCATTTTTCTGTACATTCCTTATTATATTTACACAAAATTTTAATATACCATAAATCTATTTTACTACATGCCATAAGAATCAGAAGTCAGTCAATTGAAAAGATTTCTATTAAAATATTTTTACCAGTACAACTGTTTAGTTGTTTGATTTTTAAAGCAAAAAAATATTTTTTTTTACATTAAAATTTTACTGTGGTAACTCATAAAGCTATTAATTAAGAATGTTACATTGGTGGTTTTTTAATTCTTTATCCTAAGCCAGTGGCGTAGCGAGGGTGTTTGGCGCCCGGGGACAAGATTCGCGCCCGGGGACAAGATCCATTTTAAAGCGCCCCCTTTTCTTTTTTTCAACTCTCAAACCCATTATTTTTACCAATAATATAATATCAAATCACATTTTGGCGCCCCTAACTAGCTTGCGCCCGGGGACATCTG
>CAXITT010000201.1:103734-148125 GCA_964033795.1 Lymnaea stagnalis
GGGGGGGGGAAAAATTTGCCCCCCCCCCTTTAAAAAAAAAAAAAAAAAAAAAAAAAAAAAAATGGCAGTTCGCAAAAAAATGCCGACCCTCTTCATAAATACAAAAAAAGTACCGCCCTCCACACCCCGGTTCTATGCCGGTGTGTATATATCTATATTATAATACTATATATATTATTGAGTAGGTTATTCATATTTCCTTATTTATGTTGGTATATTGCCAAAAAATATAAAAACAATGTGAGAATCACTGGGTCAAATTTAGCGGTCTGACCCTGTGACAACTCTCCATCCCTAAAATCAACATGGCCGTGGAGACAAGGCTATTGTATTTAGCCTAAAGATTAGGCCTATAGTCTTAATGGCTTAACTCGAGCTTAAGCCTAATCACCACTATTGTTTACTTTCATTCCGTATCGTTAAATATTTATAAAATTAGAATCGGAAGATAGGCTAGTGGAACGAAGATTCTGAGAGTGGGCCGCTGAATGGTTGAGAAGGTTGTTTTGGTAGGTGGGACTCTTTAACGTTAGTTGGCAACTCATCTAAGAGAGGGCAAACCGAGATAAAACCAGGAGATGGTGTCCCATAGGCGCTATGACATGGACACAATGAACATCCGACAACTCATGTGCCGCGGAACGCATAAGAGCACAGTGAGACCAGGGCGGTCACTCAATTTTTTTTAATTCACAAGATTTGGTCAAAATATTTCCCAAGATCATGATAATGTGAGGTTGTTTTGTTTTTTTGTATATTAAAAAAGAAGAAATTATCTTGGGATTTTTTTTTTTTAAGTGAGTTTTTTCCTGGATGGGGTAGTGAATTCCCAAGATCTTGGGACATTTCCCAAGGTTTGGCAGCCCTGAGTGAGACACAGGAAACACTGATGGTCATCCACTGCATCCTGGACCAATTGCCATTCTTGCCATTGGATCAAATAGGCGCTGAAGAGAGAGTGAGGCTGACAAATTAAGCAAGTCTCTCTCTCACTTAAAACAAAACACAGCTCATGTTAAGGCTACTGCTCAAGCGGAAGACTTGGTCATCTTCGTATACGAAGGTTGTTCTTAGACAGGCGTGAGGAGAGGGGGGTTCAGCTTAGAGACCGACCGAAAGTGATTTTTCTGATTTCGGCCGAAGCCGAAAATAGGCCGAAAGTTAAAAATGACTTTCGGCCGAAACCGAAAAAATGCCGGAAGTTTAAAAATGAATTTCGGCCGAAACCGAAAAAATACCGAAAGTTAAAAATGAATTTTGGCCGAAACCGAAACCGAAAATGAAATATTAAGATATTTTGAAATTCGTTCCCGCATACATTCTGCATACATCGAAAATGATGTGGGAAAGTATAAATATTTACATTCTTTTTATAAAAAATTAGATAATAGTGAATATTAATAAATAAACATATAATTTAAGGGTCTCAAACTCGCGGCCCGCGAGCCATTTGTGACCCGCAAGAAGGTATTTTGCGGCCCGCTACATGACAGAAAAGTTTAGTGTAAATGCGCCGGCCCGTTTCCCCCATTCTCATATCTATAACGTGACTCATCGCGACGGTTTCAGTCGAATCTTACCGACTAGTCTAATTCTGATATTTTTTTTTAATGTTTCTATATATTTTTGTATGCCAGGTCTCTGGCAACAGAGAGTAGTTCTTGACAAACCTTAATGATTTTATTGTTATTTATAAAGGTTGAGCAGATTGTAACAGTTGTAATCGCTTTTTTGTGGATTACTTGATGCGGCCCACTCTCATTCAGACACTACCTCCTGCGGCCCCCCTGATGATTTGAGTTTGAGACCCTTGATCTAATGAATACTTTGGATTTTACCAGGGGGGGGGGGGGGGGGGGGGGGGGAAATTAATGCAATTTTTTTTTTTTAAACAGGGTCTCTAAGAAATGTGGTTTTAAAAGATCGCTTAATTTGTTTTTAAAGATCGTTTAGTTGGTTGTTATTGATAGGCTAGTTTGTTGTTAAAGATCGTTTAGTTTGTTGTTAAAGATCGTTTAGTTGGTTGTTATTGATAGGTTAGTTTGTTGTTAAAGATCGTTTAGTTTGTTGTTAAAGATCGTTTAGTTTGTTGTTAAGGATCGTTTAGTTTGTTGTTAAAGATCATTTCGTTTGTTGTTAAAGATCGTTTAGTTTGTTGTTAAGGATCGTTTAGTTTGTTGTTAAAGATCGTTTAGTTTGTTGTTAAGGATCGTTTAGTTTGTTGTTAAAGATCATTTCGTTTGTTGTTAAAGATCGCTTAGTTTGTTGTTGAAGATCTTTTAGTTTGTTCATAAAGATCGCTTAGTTTTTTCATAAAGATCACTTAGTTTTTTCTTAAAGATAATTAATTTTGTTCCTTAAGATAGATTAGTTTGTTCTTAAAGATCGTTTAGTTTGTTCCTAAAGAACATTTAGTTTACTGTTAAAGATCGCTTAGTTTATACTTATAAATCATTTAGTTTACTATTAAAGATCATTTGTTTTGTTCTTAAAGATCATATAGTTCGGTCTTAAAAATCGTTTAGTTTGTTCTATTAGAGCGTTTAGTTTATTATTAAAGATCGCTTAGATTGTTCTTAAAGATCGCTTAGTTTGTTTTAAAGATCGTTTAGTTTGTTCTTAAATGTCCCTTAGCTTGTTGTTAAATATCGTTTAGTTTGTTCTTAAAGATCGCTTAATTTGTTCTTAAATGTGGCTTAGTTTGTTGTTAAATATCGCTTTCACTGAGTATTAAAATGACCGAAAACCTGAGTCACTTTCGGCCGGCTGGCCGAAAGTCTAAGTCAATTGATAAAGTGATAAAATGGCCACTTTCGGCGCCGAAACCGAAGCCGAAACCGAAATTCGGTCAATCTCTAGTTCAGCTGATACATTGTCCCGGAGCCAATGGTGCTCAAAGGGGGCGCATGAAGGTGATTTTTTTTTTTTCTTCAAAAAGGAAAAACAATATTTTATATATACTTCATGCTCCATAAATTTTATGGATAGCCAGGCTTTTCCTAAAGTATTCCAACTGTTCGAAGTTTAAATGGTGAAAATCATGACCCAGATAGACTTATAGTGAAATTGCGCATTATTTTGCATGTGGATTATTACGTTTACGCTTGCACCAACAGGAGGATGGTCAGCCACTAATAAAAAGTGTCCAAAATGAAGTGTTGACATCACAGAACTTGAGAGAAGCAATAGACACAGGCGGTGCTGTTTTGCTTGACGAGACCCAAAGAAAGACGACTGTAATCAGACAAAGGCATTTTCAGCCTAATGGAGGCATCGATTGAATCTGCCAACATTAAGAAACAATTAATTGATGTTGTACCACTCCTCGGGATATTCAAGAACAGGGTATTCAACTGTCTGATTACCATGCACAGGCAGAGGCGTAGCGTGGTGGGGGCAGGGGGGGACAGATGTCCCCGGGCGCCAGCTAATTAGGGGCGCCAAAATGTGCTTTGATATTATTTTATTGATGAAAATAATGGGTTTGAGAGTTGAAAAAAAAAGAAAAAGGGGCGCTAAAAATGGATCTTGTCCCCGGGCGCCAAACACCCTCGCTACGTCACTGTGCACAGGGCTATAATGACAAATGCAGCCAATATGGAAGAAAATATAAAGGTGCACAAGCAAGAACATTTGAGCAAAGTGAAACAGCTTTTTTGCACCATGTGGATGCCACACAATTAATGTATGTAGAAGTGATGCCATAAAATGCATTCCTGAAGCCATAACACTGTATGGAACTGTACACACTGTTTACAACTAATTTAGATCTAGTTCACAGCGATGGGAAATCTTGTAGAAGTGTATTGGCTGCTATGTTCACATGTCTAACACACGAAGATCAGACCGTGTTTTGTAAGTATAAAGCCCTTTGTAGCGCAGCTGCCAGGCATCAAATTTGCATTAGGAAACCTGTTGAAGTTGAACCCAACTGCCAAAAGAAGAAAAGAGATGAATGGCATATACTTCATGCATCGCTTGATGTTAAAGTGCCCAACTTAAAAACGTTTGATTTCAGAATAGACAAATCTTCAAACAGCTGCAGCGAAGCTAAGCATGCTGCTTCTTATGTGTGCATTGAAGTGAAACATTCTGGGTGAAGCTAAACCAGCATTAGAAATGTTGGCGCACCAGGCAGTTGAAAATTATGGCACATCTCCCTCCTACAAATGTTCAGGTTGATATTAACTGTTGAACATTTTAAAAGGTGCCGATAGAGAAGAGTGAAGAGAGATGTCATAAAATACCATTCTTCTTTAGCCATCTTTTTTTTTTTTCTAACTTCCCTTGTTGGATAAAAGTACAGGGAGGAGAAAAGAATCTTGTCCTTTTTTTTTTTTTATTAACCCAAACAAAAAAAAAAAAAAAAAAAAAAAAAATACAAACACAACATACAAACTTTCTTTTAATCTTTTAATTAAACAGAAATAAAAAAATTCCACTCCTAAAAGACCTCCTCCGCCACACCCGTTTGGTTGTTTCAAAATATAAACAACTATTGGTTTTTACCATGTTTTTAGTTTTTTAGATACTAAGGAAGTTCAAGGGGAAAAGAGTAGGCCGTGGCGCCGTTCTTTGGAGTTTGGGGGCCCTACGCATGGAGCGGAGATTGGGGGCCCCGGAAGGGGGGGTCCGGGGGTGGAGCTCCCTCGAGCTGAGGAGAAAACACCACCTACCACTGCGGCACCTCCATTCTGCCTTCATCAATGTTTCCTCTTTCCCATTCCCACGGCCAAGCCCCCGATTTCCTGTCTGCCACCCCCAAAGTCCCATCCCCCCCCTCTGCTGCTTCCCTTCCCCTGCCTCCGAATTCAACTCAGAATGATAAATTTCAGGATGAGGAAGGTAACGCGAGTGACACAGACGGCTGCAGTGCCAGTTTAAAAAAAACCGGAGGATCGAGGGCGCCTCACTGAGGCCCCCTCACGTTCGGGGCCCTACGCAGATGCGTGGTCAGCGTATGCCTAAGAACGGGCCTGTAGGCCGTAATCGATAGTTGTCACTCAAAAAATGACAAATGGACCATAGGCGTCGTCCATTAATTACGTCAAACATTTTCCCGCAATTTTTGCCCCCCCCCCCAACCCACTTTGTCAACAACTGTCAAACTTTTGATGACCCCCTATTTAATTATGTCAACATTTTAAAAAAAAAAATTATAATATAAATTAATTTATAAACACGTTTTCCTTTTTGCTCATGTTCGGTATTTTTAATAGCTTAAAATTGTAGGGAAAATATATTATTCATCTTTAGCTTATTAATAAAAAATTTAAAAAAAAATTACACTTAAATTTTATAATGCAGAATCAATTAAAAGTTTGTTAAAGACTAAATATAATTGTTTGTGGAAATATAAATATGATTATTGGCAGTATAGCTGACAATTGTAGTATAGTTTCTAGCTGCTATGATCTTCCCATGGGGTAGGCAGGTTTTGCTCTATCGTAACTTCGTAACAATGGGCATCAGGGACATCATTTGTTTTGCTGGTTTTATTTAAATTGCTTTGCACTGTGGCGCCTCTAGTAATAAACAAATTAACGAGCCAAACAGGTTTTGGTTCCCCCTCCCTTCCCTTGAAAAAACCCTGAAATGATGCCCCTGATTGGCATAGTCTATTGTAGCTGATTTATCATTTTCATCTTGCGGAACTGATACCAGACAAGTCAACATCATCCTTATTTAACTATTCAGCACTTAAAATCGAAGCATTGTCTTTGTGAGCAATAATTGCCATAAGCTCTCTCTTTCTTTGAGTTTGTATAGTTGTTATTGAACACCGATGAGTTGGTCTTTAAAAAAAAAAAAATTGAGCACCGTGTACAATGATGTGTTAATCATTCTAGGGAGCGGATTAAGATAAAAATGATAGGTGAATAGATGCCCGGGGACATCTGCTCCCCCTGCACCCCCTTCGCTACGCCTCTGCCCCCCCCCCCCCCCCCCCTCCCCCCCCCCCCCCCCACACACTTTTTTTTTTCAAAGAAAATATAACAATGAAGATGGTCGAAAATGTCGCCCAACATCCCCCCACATTTTTTTCTTCTCATTATAAGGAAAAAAGTGCCGTCCGGGTCGGACCGCTCCATTTGCACCTAGTCCTAAGCTACTGCATGTACCTAGTGTTACAGTTGCGACAACGTTTAGTGCACATTCCTACTTTGTTTAAAACGGAGACCCCCAAAATTCAGTACAGTCTTACGTACAGGCAATTCAGAATGATACCTTTCAACCCAAGATGACCTTTTTAACTTTGACCTGTTTATTTAACATGCGTTCATAATTTTTAAAATGCATAATGTAATCTTACTTTGAATTATATATTTCAATTTCAATAATATATTACGAAACATTTCCAGTTGGGCATAAATTTTAATAACCATATAAAATAAATAGGTGAATAATGCAATGCAAGTTAACCAGGCTGAACTAGTTTGTATAAAGAGGAATATTAATCCGCAATGAAGACCAATAACATAAGACGCAGAGAATGAAATAGGTCATTTGCTTTTACGCTCCTATTGTGGGACAATCGAACTGTAGATACAGTGAACATGGCCATTCGAATTGCGAAAGTCTTAATAAGCGACGAAATAGATGATGTTTGCTTGGATATTCTTCGCAAAGCAGAGGTTGAAGTTGTAAAAAATACTAATCTTACAAAGGAGGAACTATTGCAAGAAATTTCGGTACGCTAAATTCATTTTTATACCGTGCGCTACAAGCATAACAAAGCAGAATTTCATTTCAATATGAAAGTAGACTGAACGAAATTTAATTTGACCCACATGTGGTTACGTTGTTGTATTTGTCACGTAGGCAGATTTTTCCTTTAAAATGAATCGTTTGCACTGCAAGACAGAAAGAGAAAAGCTGAAACTGAAACCATCTTATAAAGATTATGACCGCTGAGTTGTTGAAGTTAATGAGGCAGCAATTATTTACATTTCTTGAAATCTCTAAAATACAAACTGCCCTCCAGGGGTGCATGCGACTGCGACGAGTGTGTTTACTGTTTACATTTACTATTTAGAGGTGTTAAAAACTTAAACTTAAATAGTACTAAAAAGAGTATATAAGTATAAGTATAAGCTTAGTATAAGCATATCTAACACCAGGAATGTGAGTGATGAATATATAAGGGCCTAGGCCTAAGCCTTTATGACTCATAATATAATTTAATTTATTATTTATATAGTTAATAATATAATAATATAGACAATAGACCAATAAACATAGAATTTAAATAACATAATATAATATATTATATATCATTGTTCTATTTTGAGGGCAAGGTCTACACATAAATTATAAAGGCTATCATAATATTTCCACTGGCTAGAGACACAAGTCTATGACTATAATTTGTAATAAAATTATAGTAGGCTAAGTAGGATTAGGCACAGAGTCAGAGCAGCAGCATCATCAATAATTTACACTGCCACAAATATCATTTTATAAAAATTATGATCAGTGTCTTTGTGTCATAACAGTAACAGACATAAAATATGATCAATTCTGAGAGTAGTGATCAGTGAGGTCTTCTCTATTCTATCCTAAGCTGCAGTTACAATACAAATATTTGCTAATAAATTACATTTCAATCCATCATAAAGTCAAAAGATTGGCAACTAGGGCCTATATATTTTGGCTTACCAAAATAATTCTAAGGGTTGAAACCGGGACCTGCTGGAGTAAGTAGCACCAGTGGTGAACTGAGGAGGGGGGAGCAGGTGAAAGCCCTGGGTGGCATTTATATTAATTTTTTTGTCATATAAATAATAATTTATGTGAGGGGGAGGGGGGGATTTGTGGGTGTTGACCCTGTGGGACGTAGTCAAAGAACATCTCAGATATTATGCAAGGTCTGAAAAGCCACATTGTGTGTGCTGGGGATAGACCATTCTCATTCATTATTTAAATCTACCTTCTGATAAATATCCCTACATTTTTGTGTCCAAAATCCCTTAACAGCTCAAAAGAGGGGAGAATGTGTAAATTCTAGCCTAGCACTTCTATCTACTCATAGGTAGCAGGGTGGCGACACGCGGAACATTTGGCCCAGTCCCAGGCCTCATATGCAATGGGGCCTCAAAATTATAAGTGTTCTAACATAAATGGATGTTGCAATATACAAACTTAGACCTTGACAGTCTTTTCATGCCACATATAATTTAGTTTAGTTACATTACATATGGAATTTTATGCCAGCTAATTTCTGATAACATATACAAGTACAAGGCTTTCAAACATACAGGACAAATTAATTATTATTAGAAAAATTGTGATTGAAATTGGTATGGAAAATCACACTGACTGGGACACAGTTGCTGAACAATCAGTGGGGAGTGCCTATTGTTGCTGGAGATTACCATATTTATTGGCGTATAACACGCCCCCCGCATATGACACGCACCTCAATTTAAGAAGGAAATTTCAGGGAAAAAACTAAACATTATATCGGCGTATAACACGCACACATGATTTGCCCCCTATTTTCGGGGAGAAAAAGTGCGTGTTATACGCCAATAAATACTGTTCTTAGTCAAGACAGTACAATTCTATCATGCTCACTTCCCAAGACAGCTTTCAGAGATGAACTCTTCATGGAAATGAAATTAATGGAGAACCAATGAGACCAGACATCCAAAACAATAAAGGATGTGGTAAACCGTTATCTTGACCCTGCAGATTGCTCCCATATAAGCAGGTGATAAGCGGAAGTGGTTTCACCTCGACAATGGCCTTAAGCACCAGTAGGCAGTTAGGTCTGATTGAACGAAATAACTTTCTACCATTGCATTTATAAGACTTGCATTGGTTAATGTCAAGAAGTTAGAGTGGTGACTTATGTAAAATACTCTGAGTTTTCTGGAACAAAATTGCATGAAGATTCTGCTGAATACTCAGTACTAATAAATATAATTGTTTTTCAGATTCCGTACAAATTCTTGTATGACTAAACCATTCACTAGACCTGTTTAGTCTTCAAATCTTAAACTTTTATGTGGACAGTGTGGCTATTTTTCCCCAGGTCTTAAAATAAATTAGATATTCTTTGTCCTAATACTCCTAAGTTATCAATAACAATATTAAACATTTTTTTAGTACCCTACACAATTCTTCTACTTTTTTCATATCTGCGTGCCTTTTCCTGTTCCTCACCATACATTAATGAGGATGTTTACTTTCACTGAAATATCATGTATCATTGCTCATATTATTTAGTTTCATTTGTAGCTCTATATTTTAGCAAAAGGGTTTCAGTCTGCAAAAATTATAAATGTACTTTTTTTTTCTTCAGAAATATGATGGCCTGATTGTGCGTTCTGCCACAAAAGTTACTGCAGAAGTTATAAATGCTGGAGTTAATCTTAAGATCATTGGTCGTGCTGGAACTGGTGTTGACAATATAGACACAGATGCTGCCACTAAGAGAGGCATTATTGTCATGAAGTAAAGAGATTTTTAAATTTTAACTTAAAATTCTTTTATATTATTTTTAGGTTAACAATTTTAAAATCTGGAGTTTATTTTCATTTACAAATATTAATTTGTAGTGCAAAATTGATTCAAAACTTTCTTTTTGTGTAATGCTATAAATGTCTTCTAAAACATTATTTAAAATTATGCTGTTTTAAACAGTGTTTAAAAGGTGCTCTATTTTTTGCTTTACTTTATTCACTATAGCACCCCTGGAGGCAACACACTGAGTGCTGCAGAACATACTTGTACTCTTATAATTGCTCTTACCAGGTATATCATACTTATGATGTTTTGATAGATGTGAAATATTTAGGCATATATTGCATTTTAAAATGCTAATAAGTTACATTAATTGATTAGTTTATAACTTTTATAGCAGTTTCAAGATGTTCCCCCTCTTGTAACATCCAGACCTGCTTACTCTTACGATTTTGGCGTACAATGTACGATTTTGAGGTTTATACATTATATATACTTTATGTTTATTTTTTTACTGTTAAGATAATGTATTTAAAGAATTTGTCATGATATTGTACGATTTTAAAAGTTTGAGGGTAAACAGGTCTGAACATCAACCCAAGTGGTCTAAGTAATATCTTTCTTGAAAAGTTTTTGGGACAAGATTTTAAGCTTCATTTATGGGTATTGTTTGAGCTCTAAAGTGATATTTAAAAAATTTTTTTTTTTTACTTTTGCATTTTCTAAGAAATCTTGGTGAGGCTAGCAAATCAATGAAAGAGGGAAAATGGGACAGAAAAAGGTTCATGGGGACTGAATTATTTGGCAAAACCTTAGCAATCATTGGACTGGGAAGGATAGGAAAAGAAGTTGCTCTTCGAATGCAGTCTTTTGGCATGACAGTAAGTTTTAAATTAGATTATTTTTGTTTTCACTGTGTTTTAAAAAATAAATGAAGTAATCATAAGGAATCTGCACAACTCCTTTTGTACAACTTTGTCAGCATTTAGGATTCTTAGCTTGTACTATTGAAGTCTTAATGGCACAACTATACAAGTCTTTACAACTATACAAGTTTTTACAACTATACAAGTCTTTACAACACATACTATATGTAATGTTTATTGGGTGTTGCTATTGTGTCATATACAGAATTAAAAAAAAAAAAACAAGCACCACTTCTAAGGACTCATGTTAAATTATTAAATTTTTTTTCCTCCCAACTAGGAATACATCATTTTAGTTTTAGAGTATTTTTATTACATGAGTTCATGCAATTACAATCCCTCTAATCATTAGATAATACTTTTGCAATACTAATTTTAGACAATTAAGAGTGTTGGACTGCATTAAAGCTTTAAAGTTTAACCTATGTTGTTTTATTCACACAATTGTTTGTGTCTCAATCTATTGTAGACAATAGGTTTTGACCCCATCATCGGTGCACAAGAGAGTGCTACATTCAATACTGAGTGGCTGCCCCTAGAGAAAATCTGGACCAAAGCTGACTACATTACTGTACACACCCCATTAATTCCACAAACAAAGAGTAAGTTGACTATCTTCACCTTAAATTGTTGATCTGTCCATGATGGTCTCAATTAATTCATTTTACTGTGATGTACTGTGATCACCATTTGTTTGAATGATTTCCAGTTTCATCTTTTTTAATCTCTTCAGATCTCATTAATGATGCAGTTTTTGCCAAATGCAAGAAGGGAGTGCGTGTCATTAATGTTGCTCGTGGTGGCATAATTGATGAAGATGCTTTGTTGAGAGCCCTAGAGTCTGGTCAATGTGGTGGAGCTGGTTTAGATGTTTTCATTGAAGTATGTGCATTATTGTGTCATTTAGTATAAATTGACACTTTATCACTTGTATTTGTGCAAAATTTGATCAACCAAACTGAATTATTAATGTGTTAAATATTTTGTTGAAAATACATTGTTTTTTTTCTGGGGTCCAAGAGACTATTTATTTAAAAAAGTTTCTTTGACTGATTTTGTTGTAAAGGAGCCACCAAAGGACTACACACTGGCAAAACACCCTAATGTTATTGCCACTCCACATCTTGGGGCAAGCACAATTGAAGCACAGACAAGAGTTGCCGAAGAAATTGCTCAGCAGTTTGTGGACTTGTCCCAAGGGAAGTCACTTGTTGGAGCTGTAAGTCCCTCATTTTAACATCATTTAGTTATTTAGTTTGTATCTCTTGTTGAGGGTGGATTCTTATAATGCATGATTTGTTCTTTAACTGCCACATTTAAGCAAAAGTCATAAGAAGTGGATATATTTTGTAAATAGCTTAATTTATTCTTCGAAGGTATTTAATGTGAAAATAGATTCAGCTACTTTTGATCTCAAAGGAGCAATGTCCTTATGATAAATTGTGATGTATATAAAAGCTCTGTTCCTGCTGTTACCATTAACACATATTGATTTGGTCGCATATTTCATACTTAGAGAATAACAGTATCACAAAAACAAAAAGTGATTAAATTCTTTTTCTACTTATTCTTATTTTGTTATTATTCTTTCCCACTGCTATAGTAAGAAGGAAAGCCAGTTGATTTCTGGGGAGCTTCTGGTATCTAGAATAGTCTTTCTATTAAGTCTGGTGTATAGAATTAAAATAGTCATTCTATTAACTATGTGCAGCCAATTTTTTTTAAAAACATTTTTTGTTATAAATTTTCAAATTCTTGGTGTCTTTTTAGGTAATCTAAAATAATAAGATACCATAAAAAGAGTATTTATTTAAAACGCATCATGTTATATATTTAATTGTTCAGAAGTGAATTAGGATTCATATTTTATCAAATGTGCTTGAAAATGATTGCGATCATGATTGATATTTAAAAAGGATTTTAACATTTTTTACACAAACGACTTAGTGTAAGAAAGAAAAAAAACCTAACCGTTATCGAAGAAATAGTTAAAATTTAATTCTGCAATATAATAAACAAAATCCCCAAAAAACAATTTTACAAAGACAACCATTGTTTCTTTAAAAATAATTTTTTAATGAAACGTGTGCAAAGTGTTTTTGTGCTTAAATTTAGACAAGTGAACTTATGCAGACTCATTCAAATACAAAATTTAAAAACCTATTTAAATATTTAAAAGTTCATATTTAATACAAATTCATTTAAATACATTACAATTATAACAACTAATATGAATAATTTTGTTTTTTAATTATTGAAATTTTAATAAAAAATGTAATAAATAGAAAAATAATAATGAAGCTAGAGCTTACACGATTAAATAAGGCCTAAACAAATACAAAAAGTCCAAGTGTCTTCTAAGCTTAGGGGATGTTCTAATAATAAACAATTATTTCACTTAGTTAAAGAGAAATGTTTATTTCAAACATTTAATTACCATAACAGTCTGAAGCTCTTTCTTGTCGAGTCAATAACACTGCAGCATGAAATTAGGCTCATTTACAAGAAACAAAAATGTAGAGTTCTGTAGGTGTAGTGTTATTTTCTTCCAGTTAGTGTAGTGGTACTTTTTTTTCTTCTGTGGTTAGCATAAGCAATTGTGTAGTCACACATTTTCAACATGATTTCCATACAGAAAAAAAGTTTGAAGAAATTTGCTGTAGACCATAGTTTATTTGTAAATGGCAGGTTAGCATGACATCAAAGCAAGATATTTTTGATCTAACACAGATATAACAATAGTATAACACTATAATAATCTTTATATATATAATTCGCCAGCAAAGGTCAAACAACAAGACCAAGACGGGTCAAACACCACGCAGGCTATATATAGATACGCCAGAGCAAGCAAGACGACGACACAGGCAAACCCTCCCCTCGCTTGCCAGCCAGCTCGTGGCGTCTGCTAATCCGCGGGTCGGCTATAGTTCATGGGCGTGAAATAAAAAGTGTGCATTGACGTATCATGAAAAGGGGGGGGGGGTGGGGTCGTAGCAAAATGGGATTCTTAAATGTGCGTTGCTTGAATAAAAAATTATTATTACAAAAATTTTAGCTCCGCCCTCTTTCTTACCAGACGAAAACACTGGATTTCTCTTTAGTTGTCCCGTATAAAGTTAAGCTGAAACATTTTTTTTTCTAATCATACCAACTGTTATGTGTAATTTACTAACTGTATTTAAGTATTAACAAAACTCTTGAGGGCAATGAATTTTTTTCTTAAGGTGAATGCCCCAGCTTTGACACATGCCTTGAGTCCTGCATCCCAGCCATGGGTCAAACTAGGAGAAAGGCTTGGTGCTGTAGGAAGCTTGCTTACAAAAACCTTGTCAGTTAACAATGTTGAAGTATTAATGTACGGTAAGTGGTTGGCTATTTTAACGTTTAAAAAAATAAAAATATATAAGATACTCATTCCTGATGTTTGCGACTTAATTCACCTCTCATTTATATTTTAAAATAGCAATGAAATCTTGCATTTCTCAAGACTGTCTGTTATGGCATAATTCTGCATGATTTCAATTTAGAAGGGCGGAAGTTTTTATCTTGTTTCACTTTCGGTCTGTGTTGTTTAGTACATTGCGACTGTATCTAGCATGCGTTCATCCGAGGTGCCAAAAATCAATTTTTTGGTCATTGCATGTTATTTGTTCGCTGTTAATGTTACATTTTTATTAAACCTAATTCATTTCTGCATGCATTTATCTATAATTCATTAATATTAATAAATATAAGCAGCTAAAATAAAATATTTTACAAATGTAAATCGATGGCAAAGTGGAGTTACATCCCTTCGTTCAAAAATATAAATGAAGTATGGATGCAGCACTGCTGACAGGAATGAGCTAGCATATGATGAGTTAAATTAAATAGTAAATAGGATTAAGGGTGTACTATTATTGAAAAAATTTTCGAAAGTCAATTATCTTTCAGATGAGTCACTGGAAAGAGCTGGTCACTATTTGGTGGCATCTGTGATGGTAGGCTATTTGAATACATCAGCTGCTGAAAATGGAGACATTTTACCTAAAAATTTGAACCTTATCAACGCTCCTGTTTATGGTAAACATGCAGGAGTCAAGGTTAGCTGATTTTAATTACATGAAATTAAAAAGATTTATTTTATTTAGATATATATTTTTTTAGTTCCTTGCAAGAATGTAATATTTGTGTGTGTGGCTTAATTCTCATGCCTTTTAAATAGATATTAAGTAAAAACATTATGTTAACACAGATAAAATAATAATTATCTGGTTATTTTAAAGATTCCTTACACATTTTTGGCAAACTTTAATTAAATGACTTCTAGCTAGCTCTTCATCTGCTTCAGGTATTAAATAAAAGTGCCATTTGATTTTTACCCCCCTCATTAGAAACACATTTTGCAGTTTTTCATTCTGCCAAACTAATATTTATCCTAAAATTAAAGACAGCATGTAAAGTGGAAATGAACATTTGCATGAAAATTTAAAAATCAGATTTAATAGATAACAATGTTCACTCTTTATCCCATAATTTTAGAACTAAACTCATAAACCATGTAATTTTGTATTTATGGACATAAAGTAATTTCAAAAAGACCTTTTATTTTTATGCGATTCTTGCCTCACAAAGTATTTAATAGTGATTGGGACGTGTACATAATAACTGTTTATTCTAAGTTAAAGACAGCTTTAGTTATTTAGAAATAAATAATCTTTTCTGCGGTCCAGTTTTGCTGGTCTTTTGATACAGATGCTTCTTTTTTCCATACTTTTTTATGCACTCTGCTTAGAGAACAAAGTTTAGAATGCCTGTAGAGTGTGTCATATACGAGGGATGCTGTCAGCTCTCTAGTCCCATTATTGAGATTTGTTAGTTTTTCACATTTTGCACAAGTTAATTTTTTTTTAAAGAGCCAAAGCAATGCTTAATTTTAGATTAGTTACTTTTTGATGCATTTGCTATGCAACTTAATGTAGTAAAGAAAAAATTTTCAAAAACATATTTA
The DNA here is from genome assembly GCA_964033795.1 of Lymnaea stagnalis. Lineage (NCBI taxonomy): Eukaryota > Metazoa > Mollusca > Gastropoda > Lymnaeidae > Lymnaea > Lymnaea stagnalis. Next base: position 119,122 of record CAXITT010000201.1, read on the forward strand.
TTGTACTTTTGAGAATGTGTAACTAGAAGTGACAGCTCAAGATTGGTTTCGGGGGGTGCACAGTTTGTAGGGAGTCATTTATAAAAAAATATATATATTTGGGTGGTGGCTGTTGAAATTATCAATAAGGTAAAGGGTATTATTTTTTAAAGGAATGAACAGAATACACCTGCCACACCCATATTTAAATTTTGTATATATTTATGCAGGAAGAACAATTTAACAAATTTTGTAATTGAAACTTTTTATGCTCTAAATAAATACAAATGTGATTCTTTTTTTTAAAATAAATTTATTTATCATCTTCATAGTTTCAATTTAAGAATAATCTTTTTTTTAATTTATTTTTTAATAAAACATTTTTGTTAACTTTTAAATTTACTTTTAATATAAAGTTATAGAACTGCTTAAATCAAGAAACAATATACATAGCATGAAAAATCTATTGATTTTTCTAGTTTATGTGTAGCCATGCATGACATGTTGTTAATTTTACACTTTTCTTTGTTCACCTGTTTGTTACAAAAAGTTACAGCCCTCTAATTCTTTCCATAAAACTATAACAAGAGTTCCTTTTCCCTATTTACAACATTTTGTTAAATATTTTTAAATTTGAAAATGTTCTGAAAAAATTTTTTTTGTTGAAGCTCGTACTGATATGGTGGTGGCTAACAAATAAGGAAATAACTATTTATATTAAAAAAAAAAAAAAAATTATCGTGGTGGTGGTGTGCATAATTTTTAGAATGCTGCTGAAAACCAGACTAAAGAGGAACCACCATGTGCCATCAATATGATCAGTGCTGCAATGGTAGCCAAGCAAGCTGGGATTGTTGTGAGTCTTCAGTCATTCTAATAGTTAAATTAGTTTATTCTTGAACAAAGGAGTTACAGATGTACTGAGTTGTGGTAGTTTTTGCATGCTTTGTTGTGCCAAGCCATATGCTTATTTTAAGGGAAATGAAAATGCTTTGCAAATTTGCTAATTTATATCTTTGTAGTGCTGCTTTCCATTTAAGTATAAAACAAATTCGCCAAGTGCATGGACAAATAAAACCCTTTTTTAAAAAAAAAAAAAGATTTGCAATAATGAAAGGTATCAGGTGTGCATAGCTAAAAAAATGAACCTAATGGATCAAGTTTTTCTTCTGGAAGGGGTATCTTTTTACTTGTGTTTTGCTGAATTTTTTCGCATTTAGGGAAAAAAATCAACTAGCATTTTTTATATCTCTATTAAAAAAAGATGTTATCAGACTACTTTTTGGTCAAAAGAATTCCAATGTTCGTAAATATCTTAACATTGGCTTAGTAAGGTAAGCTAAACCATAATCAGATTTCCGATAATTTAGTTTTAAAATAACTATGTGGTGGTTTTTTTTTTAGTAAAGAATAATAGAAATTAATCATTAAAAAATAGTTTTTGGTATGGTAGTGAAAAAACAAATACAAGAAAAAAATCACTTAAGAAAATATTTTTTTTATAAACATGCAGAATAAATTAGGAATACTTGTTCTTGCAGTTATAATAGATATGCCAATACTCGCTTCAGGAACTACAGCATTCAGCTTGCTGTGCAGCGGTTGTTAATTTGATTATCAATACAAATGTAATGAAAGGGATCATTTGTAATTTCTTTTTTTTTTTTTAAAGTTTTACTTTCAACTTTTAATTTTACTCTCCAAGTATTGCCACTTGCGAGGTTATACAAATAATGTAATTCAGTTGGAAAGTTAAATTTGGGAAAGCATAACGACAATATAATTGGTTTGCCAAAAATAATTTTAAAAAACACCCCTGAACAATAATAACACAAGAGCTTTAAAAGATTTTTGCATTATATATTTTTTTTTTTAACATGGGAGTTGATTGTTGGCAAATTTCTAATTTTAGACAACCTCAACATATAAAAGTCAAGTTGAAAAGGGACGACCAAGCATTAAAGTGGAATTCCAAGGTGCTGGTGGTGAAGTGGTTGAACTCTGTGGGACGGTGGCAGGGGATGTAAGCCTGCTTCTGTCTGTTCAAGGGAACAAATTCAAGGTCCCAGCTTGTTTGGCGGGAGACGCCATAGTGTATAGAGTGGACAAACAAGTTACACTGGCTGATATTCTGCGTAAGTTATTCTGTGCATCTATTATGATAGGGGTCAGCAGCCTACAGCACGCAGGCCAGACATCGCTTACTTAGCGATTTTCATCGTCATGCGGAATACCAAAAATTAATTATAAATGACTAAAAAAAATGCTGCTTAAATGGTAGACTTATAAGACATTGGCACACTGAATGAATTAGAAAACTTACTTTGGCGAGCTACTATCACAAGGTTGCTGAGTCCTGTATTATGATACTTCATTATCCCAATGTTTAAGTATCATTATGCCAATGATGTCTAATAAATATTTTCAAAAATACCAGTACCCAACCAGTAACCTAAGCTAATATAAGTAAGTCAATATATGTCCTTAGCATATACAATGTGTGTGGTCGTGATTAGGGAAATAGTCTGTTTCATTTGTTGATTCCACCTTGCCCCATCAACCATTCTTCTACATATACATACTTATCCCTTTGACCCCAACTGGGGCATAGGCCCTCTACAAGTGCTGTCCATTCTTCTTGGTCCGGTCCTGTGGTTCACTTTCCATTTGTATCCAATACTTTGTGTGTGTCTACCTCTAGCTCATCTTTATGTATTCTTTGATATCCCACTCTTCTCTTCCTTTTTCCCTGGGTTCCCTGGGTGTTTACGCGTTGTGTGCTATTGGCTTTGAAGCTTCCAGAAGACCCTGTGTTTGGCTACAAGGCTTCATACCTTTTTTTGGGGAAGAAGAGCCCTCCTGTAACAGTTTGAAATTGTTTGATATCCCTTTTACTTTTTTGGCCTCATGCTAACCCACCTCCCTTTGCATCAGGCTTGGGACTTTCCATGGTGGAGTTTTCTACATTCATGGTTGCCATTATTTTTATCTCATGACCAATTAAAAAAAAAAACTTACGTGCTAAAATTTAAAATTATAGGACACTCATTTCACAAAACATCCCACCCACTTCATCATTGTTACCCAGTACTAAAGATCTGCTAGATCAGGGTGAATTCTTTCCCTCAAAGTAAAGATGTAGGATATATTCCTAAAATCTGTCAGAAAATTACCACCGTGCTTCCCAGACTGCTATCAGCCTTTAACTCAATATTGTTATTAAGGAAGTGAGGTTTTACTACATATAATGGCAAATTTTTGCGCTTGGGAAATGCTTATGTTTTAAATTGTTCCATTTTAATAATTATCTTAATCAGAATGTTTTATCCATATGCTGAAAATGATTAAGTATCATTTAATCAAAATATTTTCCATTAATTTGGTTCAATGAAAGAATCTTATCTTATTAAACAAATAGGTATATTTCAGTGTTGGCCAGCAACTGCAGCAAATTATTTAATCTAGGCTTCTTAAATTTGATTGGTTATATTATATTATGCACATGAGGACCATCCAAAGACAAATTAGTTACAGATATAAAGTGTCCATGATCTTGGAGAAATACAAAAATTAAGACTGTTCAAAATTACAACTCACACTCAGGAACTCAAAAGTTATACGAAAAACTCAAACAAGGATTTTCAGGGCTGAAAAATAAATGTATTATGAATGAAAAAAAATAAAATTACCATTTAAGTGGCCCCAAATTTTTTTTTTATCTTACTTTATTATATTGGTATAGTAAACACCCCCCCCCCCCCCCCCCCCAATAATTATTTTTTGCGACACAATGTCTAAAACTATCCTCTGTACAAACTTAAAGTGAATGGGGCATTAAAAGTGGCCACGGTATCATATTATTATTATTTGTTTCAACTCATTGTTTTGACAGAGGCAGCAGGGAAAGATGAGATTGAAGTTTCAGCTGTATCAGCATCAGAAGTGAAAAACGGACAAGGATTTGGGATCATCAGCTTGGAATATCCTGCAGTTAAATCTCTGACAAACCTACAGCAGGTAGTCAGCAGTGCATATGTCTGTGCTTTGTAATTTGGGGAGATTTTTGTGTTTACAGAATTTAACACCAGATTATTTTAAATTTTGGTTCTTGCCGTCAGAAGTATTGAATTAGAATTAATTTTGACTTATTGTGTTTAAATGTTTTCCCATCGCTTTTTTCCTTTATACTTTGTCATAGCTGCATATTGTTGCTGTCTTAGGAATTCTAAAGATTCTTTGAGACCAAATATAATTAAACAGTTAATATAGCAACTTGCCATGTCGGTAATTGAAAAGTTTGAATATGTGAGTTAAATTTAATACAATATTTTTTAAATTAACTTTTAATTTAATCAACTATTAAAAAAAAAAAACAAATAAAAGTTAATATGAGATTCAGTAACATAAAGGTTCTTTTAAAAAGTAAAATTGAATCAATTCTTTGATCCATTCCAATTCATTCTCTGTAATTCTTGTGCAGTGCTAATAGAATACTAGGGTCTGGAACGCAGCTCATCTCCATTCCAAGAGTTATTTATTTTTTTTGTAACCAAAGTTTTATTTTTTAATAAATTGTGGGGAGCTGAGTGAAAGTGTGAAGTTTATAGTCTGCTCTTTGTCATTTATAAATGACCACACTTGTTGGTCTTATGTCTGCTTGGTATACAATGCTATAATCCATAGTCATGGGTCTGAAACTTCAAAACTTTTATTTCACTACGAAAATTCAATTTTAAGCTGTCTCTTTTTAAACAGATTTGTTCATTTGATAAATTTAGAGCTCAAAACTAATTGATTGTTTACTGCCCTCAAATCTTCAATAGATTTAAATAAGATAATAAAACAGACATTTTTTGCCGATGTGTAGTATAAAAACCTATAGTTTCTGAGTAAATTTGAGGCAATTTTCGAAGCTTTGCACCGTGTTCCAATGAGTTCTTATCAATTCACAAATGCAGATACAAATAATTCTTTGGGAGACATTTGACTAGATGTCAATAGAATAGTTCTGAATTACAATTTTTTTTAGTGTATAATGTGAACCCTTGGCTGACGAAATCAGTGTGCAGGCCTGAACAATCAGAGTTTATCAGTACCACAAAAAAAAAATTAAATGGCTATTTTGAGTTCTGCTGGTTTAGTTCATGGAACCCTAAATGTGATTTTTCAATACAGTAACATTAACATTATCTGCCCTGCCTAAAAACTTTAATATTTACCTCTAACCTGATACCATACTCTTCTTAAGTGAAATCGTCACAATATTTGGCAGCCTCAAATAGTGATCTCATAAATTGCTTTCGATACACACATCACCAGAAAGCATCACGATTTATCAACTAATCTAGTATAAATGTTAGTTACATGACAAATTCCCTTTTTACAATTTATTTGTATTTATAACTTACTTTATGTGATATACCAATTTGATTAGCTTTTTTTCTTCTTCCTCGTTTACTCTTCAATGTTCAAAGCATTTCATTTGAAAGAATACTATTTTTTAAAATGTGTATTATCCTTTAGTATTTTTGTAAAATTTAAGCATTGATGATTTAGTGTTGTTTAAAATGCAAGTTGTTGTTGCAAGCTGCTGAAAGCTTATTGTTGAATTCCATAACTAACACCGGTTACAAGTGTACAATCAGTCATTATTAGTCATGTCAAGTCAAAGAACAAAGCACTGTGTGTGTGTTACATTTGACACTGACTTGAGCTTTTTAAAATATCATTTGTAATGTGAATATAAGTAAAATCTGGCTGACAGGGTTTCTTAAGAAAAAAAAAAAGGTTGTGAACTATGGCAGAATCTCATAATTGAGCACCAGGTGACTACAACATTGTCTAACTGTAGCCATTTCTTGATTCTTCATGGATCAAGTTTACGATATTTTATAAAGGATTTCAGAAAAACACCAAAGCCATTAAAGAAATTCATTACTTTCTAAATTCAGGTCAGTTTTTGCTTAAAATTCTGTTGGTCCATCATCCTATTAAGCCATATTTATTTATGGGCTAAACATGATTGTGAGTAAAAGAAGACAATCTTAAAAATGAAATTGACAGAGGTTTAGATTTAAAAATAAATAGCATAAATTATAAAAACCACAGTCCATTTCAGATTTCATTGTGATTGTTGTAAATGTTTTCATAAGTCTACATTGAATGCATGTTGATTTGTTTTTTTTGGGTATGGTACATGTATGGTGAACTGTGAACAATGTTATTCATGCTCTGCTATGCAAATAAATCTAAGGAGAACATTTTTATGCCTTGTGTTCTATCTTCCAATCTTAGAAATATCCAAATTTACTCAAAACACTTGAGGACATATTTCTTTTTCTCTTCCTTTTTTTCTTTTGTTGTTGAAATTTTTAACTATTTAAAAAAAAATTAATTAAAAAGAAAAAAAAAGGTGTTTTTATCATTTAGATGAGATGTACCTTGGTATTCAAGCACATCATAGAAGTACTTGTATGCGTGGGTCACATTACACACCACATAGTAAATTTTCATAAATAATTATGCTGCACAGAGATAGATGACACTATTTGTGAATCTTAAAAATTATTCTTTAACAAAATGGCACCCTTTGATGAAAATTTAAAATTTTGCCATATTGATTCTTAGCTAGACTTTTTGAAGCTGGCTGAAACTGACAGCATAATTTTCCTATTTATTTCCTCATGTGTGTTAGTTTTTATAGCACACAACCTTTTGTAGCAAGATGTGTTCACAGCTGTCACCCATTGAGCATCAGCTGACCTTGTTTCCAACAATCTTTGTATTTGCTAGTCACTGCTAGTCATCCAAGGGGAATATCTTTCACATTCGGCAGTCTTTTATCAAATGTCTTTTATGATAATTACTGTCTACTTTCCTGTTTCATTAAAAAATAAAACTAGAAATGTATTATTAAATTATTATTTTTGTTTTTTGCACCATAATCAAATGGTCTCTTTGCAAATCCAATTCCTATCCAGTGTTCCAGAGAACCATGATAAAACTGGTAATGAATTGATATTTCAGTTGCAGTTGTCATTGGAACAAAATCTGATTTTGGTGGAATCTGGAATGGTTTGGCATTATAGGTCATTATGACCTTCATTCAGTTATTATTTTTGAAGTTAAAGACCAAGTGAGTTAGCTCTGGAATAACTATAATCACTTGAATATCTGTCACTTAAAGAACTTATCACTAGAATAACTATATCACTTGAATATCTGTCACTTAAAGAACTTATCACTGGAATAACTCTATCACTGGAATAACTATACCACTGGAATAACTATATCAATTGAATATCTGTCACTCAAAGAACTTATCACTGGAATAACTCTATCACTGGAATAACTATATCACTTGAATATCTGTCACTTAAAGAACTTATCACTGGAATAACTATATCACTGGAATATCTATATCACTTAAATAACTACCGGGTATATCACTTGGAATAACTATCTCAATGGAATAACTCTCAATGGATTTAACTATATCACTGGAATAATGTTCTCATTGGAATATTTATATAACTGGAATAACTATATCACTTGAATATCTATAGTCTATCACTTATAGAACTTACCACTGGAATATCTATACCACATTAAGTGTATGGGTAATTGTTAACTAAGTTCATCATTTTCATCAAGTCTTCTTGAGGATCAAAAAGAATTAAAAATTTAAAAAACAAAAAAGTGTTGATTAGCTTTTAAAGGATATTGTTACCTTAGGAGTAGAAGTAGAAGACAAGAAGTCACGGGTTATTTCAATGAAATTGTAATTATCAGAAAGATGATTTAATAAAAATGTAAGCGTGGAACAGAATATTCATGTATTATATATACAAGGGTAAGTATGTGGAATGATTATACAACAAATGATTCAAGTCAATGACTTAGCACATATACTATACTGATTTTAGACCTGCTGCAGTTGGTTAACGTTTAATGCGAGGAGTTTAATTTAAGTTTAAGTGTACTTTCATTACCTTACAACTAACGGCAGTTAAGCCTGTAATAGTTACTGTTATAAGCTGAAAAACTAATTTTAAGAAAGCTTCAACAAAAAAAACCCCAGTTTTACCGGTACCGAATTTGACTTGCAAGTACACTAGCCTTTCGGATATCAAGGAAAAAGATTAAGAAGAACTTGAAATTGTTATTATTTTTTATAATCATGATAGTTTACCCAAGAGTTCCTACTCATAGTAACAGATTGCTTCCCAATCTTTCTTGACCCATGCCCCAAATAAATCAGCTAAAATTTTGATGCCCCACGAGTGGAAAGTCTAGAGAAAATTAAAAGTTAAAGCGCCCTATTGCTGTGCTCTGAAACACAAACACATCCTTATCCCTCAGCCAATATGAGCCCCCCCCCCACCAATCATCTTCGAAATGGCTCCCAGTGGGTCGTAGACCTTTAACTGGGAAATGCAGCCTTTACCCAAAAAAGCTCTCACTGTAATTGTAATAAATTATGTTGTAGTATCATCTGTTTTAATATATTATGCGTTTTATAAGAATAGTCCCAATTACCATTCACATAGGTTTACAAAGTTATAATCAATAACCAATAGGCGGCCACTTAATCGAAACAGATTAATCAGCAATAAGCCACTTTGCTAGTTGGTACAACCCCGCTTCAAATACAATTTATTATTATAGTATCAATAGTATTTTTTTTTTTTTATTCTTAAAAAGATTTGCGAATGGCTTTTAAAAAAAAAAAAAAATATTTTTTATAATTATTAAAAGTCAGGAAAGTTAATTTAAATGCAGTCTCAAGTATCATAGCTATAACTGTAAAATGTTATCAATAAAAAGTCCCCAAATCAGACCACGTGCTTATTCGCATTCAAAATATTGTGTTAGTACATTCGCACCGAGTAGTTTACACACCAATCACAGAACCGTCATTCATGAGCTCATAAATTAAACAAGAGGTACCGGGTAATAAAGCACAATAAATGTAAACATGAGATATCGATCATGGGTTTAGTAACAAATAATGGCACACCTTCGCGCCCCCCTCCCCCCACACACACTTTTTAACCACTTTAAAAAAAAAAAATGAAAAACCCACTGATTTGGGAAAAAAATGTTAAGAAATGATTAGGTTAGATAACTCGGGCGTAATTCACATGTCTTCTCATTGGATCATTTCCCTTTGATTTGAACTTTACTTTTTCTAAGCACAATCCGATGACACGGCTGCTGCCAACTCTGAGAACGAGGTTTCCCTCCTGCTGGATAATAACGTTGCTCTTGTCCTGCCGACATTGGGATAGGACAAACATCGCCTAACTTACTAACACATATATCAAGGGAGTGTATCAGTCTTCAATCACTTGACTTGCATGCCATGCGATACAAAGCACGCTCGAACAACAAGGCAATCAAACATTCATACAGATTATTCCAGATATTATCTGAATCACATCAATATAGTCCGATACATAGTTCATTCATCAGGAAACTGTACACTTTTTGTGATAGGGCTAAGCAGCAGCAGGAAGACCGTGGTTAGAGATGTAATGACAACAAAAATCCAGAAAAAAAATTTGTCCAGCACCCTGGCCACTTCCTGCCACTCAAGAACCGCGGTTCTCTCCCCGTGGCTCTTGTCGTAGGCTTCGAGGACGGCCTTCATATAATGGAGAATCTGCGCCTCCATGAGGCTTTTTTTGCTTTCTCTCCCACGCCTCGTCGAGCCCGGATGTGACGTGGTTGTGCTCCCTTCAAAGGACCCGTTGCACCCAGGTTCCGGGGTCTCGACCTTAACAGCAAACGTTTCTTGCGTAACAGACGACGAAGGCTTTGGCACGAAATGGTTGATTTTCGACGCATGCGCTGTCATGCGCTGGAAGTGGGTGTGCTTGGAAGTCGACGTGTCGAACACATCTTCGGTGTAATGCTGTCTGCTGTTGTTGTTGTTGGCGTTTTTGGAGTTGATGTACATGATCCGCATGCAGAAGCACTTGGCGAAGACCCGGGCCAGCTTTCGGACTATCCTAGGCGGCCGTCGCATGTTGGTGCCTCGATGGTGGCAGTTGAGAACGAAGACGGAAAGCGCCACTGAAAGTGCGGACATGGCCATAATGACCGTGAGGTAGATGCCTGGAGAAAGACAAGATGAGGTATGGCTCAGAACGTCAAAGAATAATAATAATTCTATGAAGGTAACGGAATGAAGTTTGAAGCAGACGGCATTGAAAAGTTTGAAATAATCGCAAAATCTAAATAGCGTTTTTAAAAGTTTTTTTTTTCCGTTAGTTATTCTTTGCAAGCTTTAAATACCATGAGCTTGATTTGGTCATATTTTTAAAAGCTTTTTGTATTAATTCCTTTGGCGTCCCTTGGCAAAGCCAAAAAATTGGCACAATGAACACTGCCTGTGAAAAGCAGACGATGATATTAATTATACCCTTAAGCCTGGGTCTGTGGCCCACGGAGCATCGTGAACCTTGGAGCATCATAGACCCTGGAGCATTGTGGACTCTGGAGCATTATAGGCCCTGGAGCATCATGGGCCCTGGAGCATCATGGGACCTGGAGCTTCATGGGCACTGGAGCAGCATGGCCCCTGAAGCATTATGGACCCTGAGTATGGTGCCTGCCTTGCCCACATCTCGATTCTTTCGCCACCGAAACAACACAGTTAAGACCCCTGATTTTAAGATGTAAAACATGGTCTTACCTATGAGAGGTATATACTCGGACGTTGGGGGCATATTTTCGGCCACCAGAAGCATGAATACAGAGAAGGCGAGGAGAACGGTCAGTCCAAGGGTGACCTTCTCTCCAGAGTCAGGAGGCAACAGGAAACCGGTCAGTGACAGACTCGACAGTAGCATACATGGGATGATGACGTTCAGGAAGTAGTACAGCACGCGGCGGCGAATCTGTAACGATTTTTATTTCATTCAGACATAATCCAAGTACCGACTAGTAAAAAGACAAACTTGAAACAATCGTGTTGATGATGAAGTTGTGATGTCAGAAATGTGGAATGAAGTTATGTAAAAAAATTTAACAGCATGAACACAATCTGTAAACTAACACGAGGTAGTCATTTTAATTATAATTATTTTTGGACAGGGCACGGTTACCGGTATTAAATTGAAACATATAGATAACGCAGCGGCTCACTTTAGTCCTTAAGGGGTTAACAGGGATACACTAAGCCGCCTCGTCAAACTGTACCTTAATTGTGGCGCTTCTGTCATCTTTCAACAAGTCATCTATACATCGTTCCTATAATGCAAGGGGCGGGTCTTTCACTATCGGTCCATAGGTGAGTAGCGTCATTTTGAACACAAGGTGTCTCAATTTATTTTAAAAAGGAGTTGTTTGTTAGGATTTATACAAGAATTATATTTTTCTAAACCCTTTTGCGTCTAACCAGTTTTAATTAATGGAGTCTGAAATTAGCCTTTGCTGCTGTCCTATATTTTGTCATGCTGACGTTGCATCTTATATTTAATTGTAGTAATTGGTAAATGTGTTTGGAATAATTTGATTACTTTCCTTTTTTTAAACACCGATGTTTTAAAGACATAGCTTCTAATGTGTTTAATTAACAGGGCGTGTAAAAAGCAAATGAAAACCTTTCAAACACTTACACTCAGACATTGTTTAATGTCTTAAAAATCTGCTGGTAGTCTAGACATAAAATTTGTAAATTCCAAGTCTTTGATCTATTCATAATTTAAGGTCAACTTTTCTGTGCTGGTGTGTGGTTCTAACATTTCTGCTTGCTGAAAACATCCATAATGTGGATTAAGCCATGGATATATGACATGAGAGCTATTACCTGAATATTACATTTTTTTGGTAGCTGGTGCAAACGTCCTCAAGAAAAATGACGTCAACAACGTTACGTTGTAACAGATTCATGACTTAGTTTTTTATTTCATGTTTGGCCTTGCAATCACGATCGTCTTTCTCCTGGCCCTGACCTACTGAATTAACTTCAGAGCTTAGGACATCGAACCCACAAGTCGGTCTGAAACAGCCTACTCACGGTTACCTCTGTACTTATCTAATTACTCATCCACTTACTTCCGAATCTATTTTATAGCATTTTGAGGAGTGCAACGTGGCACACGCTTCGTTTCTTTCTTTCCCTCCATTTGCAGCTGAGCACGGTCAGATGTGAGTTCAAAGTGTACCAACGACATGAACAACCCCCTCCCATGGTGGGTCGATTCCAGCTAACGAAATACATTAATGCCCCCGTGAGTGAGTTGTGCTTTGAAAACGGGAGCCCTACTTTTATGTATGATTTCCTTTAAAGACGTTTAGTAAATATCCTATGTTGGACACATCAAAATACTGGGCGCCACTGCTTTTTTTTTTTTTTTAAAGTCGCAGCAAAGCTTTGCTAAAACTCCAGACTGGCGACCCCCTTGAACTCGTTATTCACTTACAACAGAAACAGTTTCAAAGACAGAAGGTACCGCGACATCAAAAACGTTTAGTAAATATCCTATGTTGGACACACCAAAATACCGGGGGCCGCGGCTTTTTTTTTTTTTTTTAAAGTCGCAGCAAAGCTTTGCTAAAACTCCAGACTGGCGACCCCCTTGAACTCGTTATTCACTTACAACAGAAACAGTTTCAAAGACTGAAGGTACCGCGACATCAAAACAACACTTAGACAAAAATCCCTTGAGATGACTAACTGGCCAATTGTCCACTGTATTAACTAACAGTTTAAAAAAAAATATATAAATTAACTCAAGGGCCTGAGTGTATGGCCTCAGAGGCGTAGCGTGGTGGGGGCAGGGGGGGAAAGATGTCCCCGGGCGCCAGATAGTTAGGGGCGCCAAAATGTGCTTTGATATTATTTTATTGCTGAAAATACTGGGTTTGAGAGTTGAAAAAAAGAAAAAGGGGCGCTAAAAATGGATCTTGTCCCCGGGCGCGAATCTTGTCCCCGGGCGCCAAACACCCTCGCTACGCCACTGTGTGGCCTGAATCTAAACTGCAATAAACCAGCTACCGGTATAGCATCAAAACAAATTAGGAAATTATTATTCCACGTAAAGCAACGAATCAAAAGTTTTCAGCACTGACTCAAAGAAGACGGAGTTGACTTGCCCTCTTCCATTTGATTAGCGCATGATTCTTAAGAGATTTCTTCACTACCATGTATGCATTGATTTAACTCTCTCTTTTGATTGAATGAATTCCTGCCCCCAAACACACACACACACACAAAAGATGAAAAAAAAGTGGTTTAAAGATTTCGAGGTATTCCTTATAATGTGTTAATAAAATAACCCTTTACCATTTACGCGATGAAACAGCCCGAGGACATTCTTCGCCCCATCAGCCACTAAACTAAATGTATTTAGAAGCTATGGACACTTTAAAAGAATAACTCCCGAAAAGCAATCCGTCTCGGCTGATATCTAATCTATCACACCATTCCCCCAGCAGCTCCGGGTTATTGACAAGGGGGGGGGGGGGGAGAGGTCCCCCTATAACTATGTCACCATTGAACCCCCCCCCCCTGATGAGACGGAGGAGTGTTTTAACCCTTTCACACCCGTTCCCGGTTCGCATCCCCGGGGTGTCCGTTGGGGGCTGACGACCGGACTGCCTCACACACACAACAAAATAATGTGGGCTGTTTAAAGTTAGTTAATTTTCTTAATCCGAGAATCGGTTCAACCTCAGAGAAACTTTAATTCATAAACACGCACGCTACGGTGAAGAAACACATTGTTACCAGATCCCACCATCCGTCAGTCCCGGTCTACGGACTTTGCGAATGTTATTGTTCACAAAGAATCTTTTTTTTTGTGTGTGTGTGTTTTTTTTTTTGTGTGTGGCCTTGAACAGAAATCATAGTTAGAGTTAACATTTCTAAAAAAAATTGTGAGGCTCATCCAATGAGAAGGCTGACGTATTCATTCCATTGTATTTAGAAGATCTCTCATAAGCCATGGTAGATTGTAAAATGGAGAGGACTGCTTTCTGATTGAAGCTATGTGAAATATAGCTCACAGAGTAGGGAGAAAACCCGTGAGTTACATTTATTAAGGCACGGAAGACCAGCGGTGTGTATACATACCATTATGTAGAAGGTCACGTCCATGTATGGTTCTGGACAGCACGTGTAGAATTTGACCCGTCGAATGACTTTGGTACCCAGCAGCTCCCATTCACCGTTGTCCACGTAGTTGGACAGGTCAACATTGTCTGACCGGTTTGTGACGTCGACCTGCACCCAAGACACGACATGGGTATTAATCAAGAGTTGTACATTGAAAATAAAAGCCAGAGACATCATTTTAGTTTAGAGGTTATGTCATTTAGGCTTAGAGGTTATGTCGTTTTAGTTTAGAGGTTATGTCATTTAAGTTTAGAGGTTATGTCATTTAGGTTTAGAGGTTATGTCATTTAAGTTTAGAGGTTATGTCATTTAAGTTTGGAGAATATATCATTTAAATGTACAGATTATATCATTTAATTTTAGAGGTTATGTCATTTAAGTTTAGAGAATATATCATTTGAATTTAGATTATATCATTTAAGTTTAGAGATTATATCGTTTCAGTTTACAGATTATATCATTTCAGTTTAGAAATTATATCATTTAATTTTAGAGATTATATCATTTAGGTTTATAGATTACATCATTTAAGTTTAGAGATTATATCATTTAGGTTATAGTTTACATCATTTAAATTTAGAGATTACATCATTTCAGTTTAGAGATTATATCATTTAAGTTTAGAGATTATTTCAATTAACATTAGAAATTATATCATTTAAGTTTAGAGATAAAAAAGTTCAAACACAACTCAGGCTGACACACAACGTAGTTTTTTAGAGCATCTGAGACATTGGATTTCAAGATGGAAACAACAACACATTCAACTTGTCTCTTTAATAGCGCCATCTTGTTTCACGTCACGTTGTTAGAGCCCACCAATCTAAAGATTTTAGACTTGGTGGGTCACTAAGCTGAAAAGCCCACCTCTTGATAACAATTATACAATAGTTATCCTACTAATTGGTTGCCTTTTAATCATAAAATAGCAAACATTTGAAAAGAATTATTTGTTGCCACCCCCTACCCGTCTAAAAAAAACTCCACATATTTTAAGAGCCTTAATCTGCGTCATTTGCTTTAACTCATGTTAATCAGGCAGTGAATGATGGTCATGTTTGTAAGTAAATGGTCGTCCTGTAGGTAACAACATGGTCATGTATGTAAGTAAATGGTCATCATGTAAGGAACAAGATGGTCATGTATGTAAGTAAATGGTCCTCATATAAGGAACAAGATGGTCCTGTATGTAGGTAAATGGTCATCATGTTAGGAACAAGATGGTCCTTTATCTAGGTAAATGGTAATCATGTAAGTAGCAAGATGGTCATGATGAAACTGTCATGCCTGGTTCCCCCAATGTTTTCGATATTCTGCACTGCTATCAAACGTTTGACTTAGTCTGGCACCTCCTACAAAATTAACAATGCACGCGAACCTTCACCTTCTTTAATCATCTGTCCTCGGACCCCTTGAAACCCCCCCCCCCCCCTTTAATCCGCGAGCACATCGGGTTGGTAAACCCTGCTGTGAGCCACTTTGTCTCTATTTATCTCGTCCACTTACATACAATTTTTAGTTACGTCTAATCGTGCTGCATAATGACACGGATAGTTAGCACAATGACAATGAGAGTTAGCACAATGACACTGAGAATTAGCACAATGACACTGAGAGTCAGCACAATGACACTGAGAGTTGGTACAATGACACAGAGTTAGCACAATGACACTGAGAGTTGGTACAATGACACTGAGAGTTAGCACAACGACACTGAGAGTTAGCACAATGACACTGAGAGTTGGCACAATGACACTGAGAGTTAGCACAATGACACTGAGAGTTGGCACAATGACACTGAGAGTTAGCACAATGACACTGAGAGTTAGCACACGACACTGAGAGTTGGAACAATGACACTGAGAGTTAGCACAATGACACTGAGAGTTAGCACAACGATACTGAGAGTTGGCACAATGACACTGAGAGTTGGCACAATGACACTGAGAGTTACCTGATGGCCGTCGTATGCCCACGATCCTAACTTCAGTCCACACAGCTGGTCATCAAACGGGAAGTACGTGATGTCCATCTTACAAGAACTTCGCATGCGCACGATTGGTGGCCAGAATACCGTACCGTCACTGTGCACCATGGCCAGACTTTTCATGTAACCTTTATTGTGGTTGTCTACGCTTTAGAAAAAAAAAAGACAGAAAATATGGACTCGTAATATTTAGAGATCATCTAAATTCTAATCCATGTTGACATGTATGGCCCATCTGTAATCGCATCTAATTTTAGCGCCAATAGAAAGATAATTGAACGTGTCTTATAAACGGAAATTCCCCGTTGAAAACTCTGTTCATGGTCAGTGCGGTACCGTAGTTGATTGCATGCGTAATGACAAGTTTGCGGACGACAAAGACCAATGGTACTTTGGTAGCTATTGGCGCAATGCTAGGTCCAAAAGTAAAAATAATAAAAGTAAAATCATCTAATATTCAGAGTCATTTTAACAGCATTATTGGCTTCACAGCACATTGGCGCCAAAAGTCTACACAGCCAATCACGGGAATAAAGATGCAGGTGGCGGTGGGTTTAGTGAAAAACGGAATGGTTTGTAGGACCAGAAAATCAGTGCTCATTAAACAACTCCTAGAAAACAAAGTTTTTCGAATGAATCTTTTATACGCATTTTATATTATTTTATTTGAATATTCTAATGTCCCACTTGCTCTTACACTGCAGATTTATTTCAGCAGCTATTTCAGTATAACAAAAAAATATTACGCACCAGACGCAGCAAGTTGGACGATTTGATAGAATGTGTTGTCATCAAAAATTTGGACGATTTGATAGAATGTGTTGTCATCAAAAATTTGGACGATTTGATAGAATGTGTTGTCATCAGCAATTTGGACGATTGGATAGAATGTGCTGTCATCAGCAATTTGGACGATTTGATAGAATGTGTTGTCATCAGCAATTTGGACGATTTGATAGAATGTGTTGTCATCAGCAATTTGGACCATTTGATAGAATGTGTTATCAGCAATTTGGACGATTTGATAGAATGTGTTGTCATCAGCAAGTTCGACGATTTGATAGAATGTGTTGTCATCAGCAAGTTGAACGATTTGACAGAATGGGCTGTCCTCAGCAAGTAGTCTATATGCCAAGTTTCAGCTCGATAGCTTGACGGAAAGTTGACCAAATAGCCGCCCGAAGATTTACCCGCCCAGTCAGTGGGTCACCCATTCAGTCAGTCAGTGGGCCGGCCAGCCACAAACAAAAGCGAAGTTGATATCAAGGATTTAAAATTTTAAGTGTTGCAGCACATATAAAAAAAAACAAAACGTTTGAAGAAAGATACGTGAGTCTTGAAAACTCCAAATATTTCAACAAATAAAATAATACTCACCTGATAGATCATTGATTGGAGACGACACAGTACATGGTGTCTAAGAATTTTCACTATTGACTTCAATGATTACCACAAGTAGTTTTGATGTTTATTGATTTATAAAGTCACAGTCTATAAACAGGAGTGAAACAGTTCATAAGATGCTGCGTTCTTCATTATGCCAATTTTTTACCCTTTAAAATGATCGTTCTCTTCGACATTTGGTTACTGTCAACTCCTACTGTCTTCTTGGATTGATTACATTCGTCAGTTCTTTCATACGTTGAAGTGTCGTACTATTCTCACTATCAATTAACAAACTCAACTCCTTTTCATAATAACTATAACTTTAATATATAAGTAAATATAATAAACATCCTATCACTCCAAGGTTCCACTCAAGACTGCCGCACGACTACAACATACGTCACAACACTGCATAGACAATACGTCACGACTCAGCATAAAAATACGTCATAAAGACAATGGCGGGAAGAGCGTTCACTAACTATAATAGTCAAGCGCGGGAAAAGCGTTCAACAACTAATGAACATAATATTGAGTCGCAACAATTACTAATGAACGCTCATACTCGACAGTTACCATCATGCCCATTTGCTTACCATCATGCATATTTGGTTACCATGCAGCACATCATTTTACCATCATGCATATTGTTAATATTAACACATTTCAAGTTGTCAAAAAAAAAATGTTCGTCTACTTGAAAGATAACCATAATTGAATTCTTTATTCTATAAGCTACATCAGCCAGATGTTCATACGGTTTTATTTTGCTCCCCAAGAACCATTAGCCTTTCAGATTACCAGTAATCGAATACAGTTCTTCTCATGTTGTCAGTTTAGAAATTAATCTGTCTGGAACAGGGGATAAATGTAACAAACTTGATATGTTTTAAATTTAATCGGAAAGCAATTCTTCTTCTGATCCGTCCAGTTTTTGTATTGAATATTTGTTTCAGATTTGTTTGATACGTTAATCCCATATTCTAAATCTGGTAATAATTGCCACACTATACATTTTCTTTTTTTTTAGAAATCGAGACGATTTACAACACGTGTGTTCCCACCATCTGTCTGTCGACCTTGCTTGCTAGACTAACTCTTCCGAGAAGGCTGTATCAAAGATAGAGTATTCTATTTTCTCGTTCAATTCGTTGTACCCTATTGGCTTGTTTTTACTTCCTCAACAGTTTCCAGAGTTTAAAAAAAATAATATTTTCCAACTTAAAACGTTTAATGACAAGGAAGTACCATTTTTTTCTATCTTATGCAATAAAGAAGGACGGCCAGTTATCTTCTACATCAGGGGTGGGCACACTTTGTGTGCGACGGGCCACAAATGTATAGCTATTTGGGGGGGGGGGGGGGNTTCTCTATATTAAAATCGGTTCATTTGCATTTTAGCATTACATGAAAAAAGTTTTTTTTTTTTTTTTTTTTTTTTAAAAAAAAAAAAAAAGCAAGAAAAAAAATTAGAAAGAAATTTGATAAAAAAATGTTAAAACAGTCATAATGGTACATGAAATTCTTTAAAATTCAACAAAATAACTTAAAAACAAAGTAATTTTTTTATTTCCAAATGCCTTCGAGGGCCGCATAATATCAGTTGCAGGGCGCATGCGGCCCGTGGGCCGTAGTTTACCCACCTCTGTTCTACGTCTAATAAGAAACACATCACAAAACCTAAATTCATATATAGTTATATTAATGCTCCTGAATAGGCCTCTGAACCATTCAAGGGCAGGGACAGCTGCTCTAATTGTTCCACCATGTCTGAACCAGCCTAGACCGCCATGTCTGAATCAGCCTAGACCACCAGATCTCTAATCTCATCTCCCCTCTTAGCATTTTCCATTTTCAGAAACCAGAGCCTCCTCCCCCCCTCCCCCACCCTCGACATGTCAATAATCACGCCTGTAATTACGTCACCGGGATTCGCCATCAAAACTAACGACTCTTATTTTCAGGCCCCGTTCCCTGCCCCCACTCCCCTCTCTACTTTTTTTTCTTCAAAACCTTTCAAAATGGCCGGCCTCATAATTTACTTCTCTTTAGCGACTTCATTGAAAAATAGGCAGCTGCTTCCTTCAACGAAAACTCATAACGTCTATCACAGAACTATACCTGGATTGGTTTCAACCCGCCTCTCTCCTTCATAAATGCCAAAGCTAGTTGTGTTTTTTTTTTAACTCGACAAAAGACATTCGTAAAGCTTTTAAACTGTCAAGTTAACCATAAAGCCACTTCCCCTGCTGTGCAGCATGGGGCCCATTTTACTTATATCTGCATTGACTGGCGCAGGAGATGCACAGTTTTCATTTGTCTAGGATCGCTGCCTCGTGATGGGGGAGATGCGCTGGGGTTTTTTTTTGGGGGGGGAGGGGGGGCTTGTTGAAGCTTAGCGCAATTACAAAATGCCGCGCTCCATAACGGGGGATGTTTATTCATGATGGAGATGATGGAGAAATGGGGGTACGAAGAGTGAGAGAGGACGTAATTTTGTTACGTAACAATGTCATGGGTAAGACGCGGTGATCTCTAAATCCAGATTTGAAATGAGAAAGGAACGGGCAGAGGGAAACTGAGAGGTGCTGAGATGGATGGAGGGATGTATGGATGTACGGATGAATGGATCGATATATAGATAGGTGAATAGATAGATGGTTGGATGGATGGATGGACAGATAGACAGGTTGTAAGGTAATTTAGTAACGTGGGTAGATAGGGTATATATGGGTGTTAAATTTCTTTGTTTTGAAAAGTGGGGGGTGTGGTGGGGGAGTAGAATCATGGGTTAACTTTTTTATTAAAAAAATCCACCTCTGCCTCATGCCTCATGCCTCATGCCTCTTCCTACGCCAATGAATGTAAATCACATCCTAGCTCCGAGAGCCGCGAGATGTTCATGCATACGTTAAAATTCATATGATGTCTGGTCATCCGAGAAACCTCCAGTCCAGTATATAAAAGGACTTCTTAACACTTGTCGGTGCGGGACATAGTGGGATTGCATGCATTTATCACACTGTAACAGACTCGCGGAAACTATCAGGGGAGAAAAAAAATGGTTTGACTTAATGATGTAAGATTTGCAAATGTCAGCGCGGCATCAGATTCGTTGGAATACAGCATTGCTTAAGATTTTGTGGAGTTCTGAAGTGTTTAAATTATGGGGGGAATTCAGGAGTGTTTAAGTTATGGGGAATTCTGCAGTGTTTAAGTTATGGGGAATTCTGCAGTGTTTAAGTTATGGGGAATTCTGCAGCGTTTAAGTTATAGAGAACTCTGCAGTGTTTAAGGTTTCGTGGACTTATGCATTTTAAAAGTTTTTGTGTGGAATAGGGCTTGTCATTTAATGGCGGAAATCTATTAATAGAACTGATGTCACCATTACTGATCATCCGGGTACTCAGCGCGGACAAAATGTCAACACTGTTCAGTATTACTATGTTAGCGAAGTGTCCCTGAAACTTGTTTACAACTCTATTTTACGAAATATTTTACACATTTTTTTTTTTACTTCTGTTTTCTCAAATGCGACTTCATTGCGTGAACGTCATATGTAACAGTGACTCTAAATACAAGGATCGCCTGAACGATATGCTGAAACACACTATAAGCTGCCATGTTTTAAGCAATATTTGTCCGCGGACCTACTAAAAATAGTACGCTATGACGTTTTCCGGTCTTAGAAATGACAAAGCCTATTCTGCAGCACTTAAGATATTCAGGAGTTCTACAATGACACAATGGTTTGTCTAACGCCATGCTACAAGCCAGTTTTAAAAACAACAAAAACTCAAACAAAAACTATTGAACTGTGGTCAGATGAAGCGACAGGAGATCTTGAGGGCTTCTTGGAAAGTACAGACTGGGACACGTTTATAAATATTTGCCCGACATGGACGAGCTAACAAACGCAGTCAATTCGTATATTAAGTTCTCTGTAGACGAAATCATTTCGGCCCCCCCACCCCTTCACCCCCCAAAAAAACAACAACAAACAAACAAAACAAACAAATAACAAAACAACCTGAGTATTCAAAAACAACGAGCCCTGGATGAGCAGCGAAGAAAAGGGAGGCCATACTCCAAAAGAAAACCATGTTTAAGATAAAAATAACAAAGGAGATCTCTAAAGTTTTTTTTTTTACTGTGCTCTGTTACTTGTCTTTCTTCGACTTGTCTCGTTTGCCGAGGAAGGATCTAAGCTGAAACGTTCCAATCGTATTGTCCTGTCTATAAATACAAGCTTCACATACTTTGTTCTACTATTTCATCTCTTCTTCTTCTTTATATTAAGGGCCCACGATCAATCTCTTGATCATTCTGGCTCCTACGCATGCAGAGGGGATTTGCAATGTTTCTGTGCCTGGTTTTGACGAGGATATTCGTAATGGTGGTGTAGAGGAGAACAACTTCTAGAGATCGACAGTGTCTGGCACTTGGCAGGATGAAATTCCATGTCCCAGCTCACCTCCCACTCAGCTAACCGATTGAGATCCTGTTGTAGCTGGTCCTGGTCAGATCTGTTGGTGATCGTCCTACACATCGCTGAGTCATCTGCGAACAGTCTTACTTGGGATGTCAGTTTCTCGGGTAGTTCATTAATATAAGCCACCGCGCCTTTGAGAGAGGGGCTACTTTAAAATATTTAGAAACTACTCTAAATGCGCACAATGAAATAATATCGGAGGTGAAAGAAAGGATAACATCAGCTAATCGTTTTTATTTCAGTCAACAAAAGTTTCTGAGAAGCAAAAGCAAAGTACGCAATATATTATAACCCCTTTTATATGAACTTTTGTAATTTACCTAAGTGAGACTTTGCCACTAATAAGAAAAGCAGATAGCCTGCTCAACACATGGAAATTAAAATCCTCAGGAAAATAAACGGTGCGTTGATAGACAATGATAGATGGAGAATGCCTACAAACCAAGAGATATATCGACTGTACAAAGACCCGCACTCATAATCGCAACTATTCAAAAAGGCAGACTGCGCTGACCAGGACACCTTGAGAGGCTGCTGACTGCAGATCAGCCATAGTGATCTACAGACAGGAACCTGGGGGGCAGACGACTCACCAGTCGGCGATGTTAAAGAAGACTTACACCAGCTAGGGGTCCGCGCATACGGTGGAAAGCCATGGATTGATCCGAATGGAAGGATGTGATGGAGAAGGCCAGGGCCATGCACGGGCTGTAGCGCCACTTATGATGATATTTGGAAATTTTATCACGCTAATGAAGCTTGCCAAATTAGGGAAAAATAACCAAGACTCTTCATCTTTTAGCGATTGTTGGGAGTCACAAATACGTCGTAGCGCTTAGGGTAAAAAAAGGGAACCAAGATTCTCTTCGTCTTGAGACTGTTTGAAGTCACAACATAGCGCTTGGGGCGAGAAAAGTGGTAAAAAAAAAACCCTAGAGCAACCAGGAATAAATCAGTTCTCTAAATGCTTTTATGTTAGGCCAACCTCAAAATTGAAGAGAGCAGACGTTAACATGTGACAGGAAGTGTCTTACAACTTCACACGTTTTGTATGAAACGAGCAATGTTTCTTGAGGCTGAACCTGTTGCTTGTCATTGAGTTGATGTGACAGTTGCTCAAATTTTTGTTCACGTCGGTTTACCTCGGAGATCGCGAGCAGTCTTCAACTAATATTAGACTTTCCATCATCGTTCGTCCTAAGCAACATGAACTATCGTTTAAATGAATACGAACAATTCAATGACAAAGATAGTTGACGCATTATTATTATTTTTTTATATAGTTTGGTTTGCTGAGATAGAAGAAAATCGTTTCGAGTTTTTGTTTGGATGTAGAAGAATCTCTTCATCTTGAGGCGATTGTTGGGATGCAGCTACCCGATATTTTATGTTATTTTAAGACGTTTATATTCTATAGGCACTTTTACCGCGTGGCGATATTTTTACTGATTTTCATCACTGCATGCTGCTCACAATAACTGATTAATATTTAAAAAATTGAATTCTCATGTTCAGTTTGCTTCATCAAATTTCCTTGCTTTGAATTGAACTAACCCCCGGTCATTAATGTAACTACCCTTATGTGCATTTTTGATACTGATATACATGTGAAAACAAAATTTCTAGAGTTGTCTTCGAGCAAAACAATGGGAATAGTTCAACAAACCAAATGGTATTCTGATCCGCGCGCCTTGTTGAAGTCATTTTGACGTCTTTGTGACGCCCAAATAGATCGTTCAGCTACAACTTCGGGTGTAAATAAATGCGGACCAGACCTTACGCCGGAATTAGAAGTGGTTTCAAAATATGCCATGATATCGTTACCATGTTTCGTTAAAGATACTTTTTTATATCCAAACTCTCATTCATCAATGAGGTTTAAGCATGTGAGGTTTTCTTAATTGGATCTCCTGGCTAATAAATGGCATGTTGTGCGCGATAATGTCTAGCACGTGCGCGGGACGTGAAGCAGACGTTGCGTAGCGGAAAGACGCGCCACGGATGTTTTAATGAATGCAATATGTTGGCAGCCTCGATCAAGAAAGCCATTCATAAAATTTCTAGCACAATTTCATAAATTTGGCAACTTGATATATTGTATAAACCGAAGGACGGGGGACGGGGGGGGGGGAGGGGGGGAGGGGGGAGGGGGCATGGGTTCAGGGAGGGGGGAGGGGGGCATGGGTTCAGGGAGGTAATCGAGATAAGATGCATGCATTCATTTTAAGGGTAACTTTTTCGTTTCGACACAAAAAACTCTAAATCAGAATTTTGAACGTTTTTTAAAAAAAGTTAAAAATGTAAATACCATGTTAAAATGTTGATAGATGTTAATTAAAGATTTTTTTATAGCCGATAAGAAATACATGATAAGAGGGTGTGGAGGGTGGTCCAAAATAAATTTAAAACATTCAAAATCCAAATACCTGTTGTACAAGACTATGTCCGGAAGCCAGAGAAAGTCACAGGGCATGCGCAGCACCGTGATGTTGTTGTAGTCACTTACATTCCACTTGAGTTTCTCGTCGGTCCATTCCTAGGGACGAAACAAGACTGAGTATAATAGCTTATGACGTACAGTTAGGGACGAAACAAGACAGAGTGTAGCAGCATATGACGTACAGTGGTCTTGTTAGGGGGGCCAGACAATGAAGAAGACAGAGTGTAACAGCTTATGACGTACAGTGGTCTTGTTAGGGTACCAGACAATGAACAAGACAGAGTGTAACAGCTTATGACGTACAGTGGTCTTGTTAGGGTGCCAGACAATGAACAAGACAGAGTGTAACAGCTTATGACGTACATTGGTCTTGTTAGGGGGGCCAGACAATGAACAAGACAGAGTGTTACTCTTATGACGTACAGTGGTCTTGTTAGGGGGGCCAGACAATGAACAAGACAGAGTGTTACATCTTATGACGTACAGTGGTCTTGTTAGGGTGCCAGACAATGAACAAGACAGAGTGTTACATCTTATGACGTACAGTGTTCTTGTTAGGGGGCCAGACAATGAACAAGACAGAGTGTTACATCTTATGACGTACAGTGGTCTTGTTAGGGGGGGGGCAGACAATGAACAAGACAGAGTGTTACATCTTATGACGTACAGTGGTCTTGTTAGGGGGGGCCAGACAATGAACAAGACAGAGTGTAACAGCTTATGACGAAAAGTGGTCTTGTTAGGGGGGCCAGACAATGAACAAGACAGAGTGTTACATCTTATGACGTACAGTGGTCTTGTTAGGGGGGCCAGACAATGAACAAGACAGAGTGTTACATCTTATGGCGTACAGTGGTCTTGTTAAGGGGGCCAGACAATGAACAAGACAGAGTGTTACATCTTATGACGTACAGTGGTTTGGTTAGGGGGGCCAGACAATGAACAAGACAGAGTGTAACATCTTATGACGTACAGTGGTCTTGTTAGGGGGGCCAGACAATGAACAAGACAGAGTGTTACATCTTATGGCGTACAGTGGTCTTGTTAAGGGGGCCAGACAATGAACAAGACAGAGTGTTACATCTTATGGCGTACAGTGGTCTTGTTAAGGGGGCCAGACAATGAACAAGACAGAGTGTTACATCTTATGACGTACAGTGGTCTTGTTAGGGGGGCCAGACAATGAACAAGACAGAGTGTAACAGCTTATGACGAAAAGTGGTCATGTTAGGGTACCAGACAATGAAGTCTATGCAGTAAATTGGTTATGTTCCACATTTGCTCTGCTTTAGAAGTAAGGGTCCAGGTGCTTTTTCATCGTCTATTTAAACATTTCGACGTAAAAAGAAATCTATTGCAGAATATTGCGTTAACTATAAGGTGTTAATGAATTGCACTTCTTTTATGACGTCGAATTTAATATAAATGACACGGATTTCAAGATGGCGCCATGTCAGTTTCATGGCACTAATCCAGTGCACCTGAATGTAAACATACACGACTTCAACATCATTAAAACATATCCATACGATCCACAACCTGTAGTTCAGGGGTGGCCAACCTTTTCAGAAGGCGGGCCAAATTTCAGAAATAGTATTTCATACCGAGCTACGCACCTATTTTTTTTTTTTTGTTCATTAAAGTAAACAAGTAAGCGTGCTACAGCATCGACCTCATCGTCGCTTCCCAGTAGATGAGATCGTGGTCAAACCCTTGCCTGGCTAATGTAAAAAAAAACCCCAAGAAATAGGTATACTTGTAATTACTTTTAAAAAAAAAATAAAATAAAACATAACTGAAAATCAATCATATTTATTAAACAATTTAAAAATATTAAAAAAATTAGAGATCTGACTTGGTTTTGCCGAACTAATTGAATCAAAATTGATTTCGACTGATGTTGTCGCTACACGAAGTTTTCCAAATGAACATCAGTAATTTTTGTTATCACCCGTTTCATGCAAGATATTTATCCTTGTCCAAAAAAAAAACTTTTATAGAACTCTTCCAAACCAACTTGAGAGAATTTCTGCTTTAACTGTGTATCACAACACATTTCAAAATGTTTCATTTCTAATATTCCTGATAATAAATTCACGTCTCCCGTGAATGGCACACAAATAAACATGGAGATTTTTAAAATAAAAATCCTGAAATCGGTTTTCAAATTCGAGGTTTCATTCAGATATCAAAATAGCGTATTTCTCCGCCGCCTCTTTGCCTTCCAACTCTGGACTACTTATTGATATGCCGGCAAAGAATGATGGTATTTCTTGTTGCACACCAAACACTCTATTCAACATTTTGGCACGGGTCAGCCATCTTACATCTGCATAAAATGTAACGGCGTTATAATCTTAGTCCAAAGACTTTAGAAATTCTCGGAGCTGACGGTGATGCAACCCGTTCGACTTAATGAAGATCACTATTTTGACGACCACTTTCAAGACATGTTTCCATTGTGAGGGACTTCGAACATAAATTCTCCTGATGAATAATGCAATGAAAATTTAAATTTAGCATTGAGGTATTTCTGACTTTGGAGGCCTCATTTTCAATCAATTATACTAAAACTTCTTGTTTCCCAATCATTGCTGGAGCACCATCCGTAATTGTTAAGCCCGATAGGTTGTTAAGTTGTAACGAAAAGCGATTCAATGTCGATGTAACTGCCTCTAACAAATCCCGTGACTTAGTAGTGTCTTTTAAGTCGATACAGTGCCGCCAATTCGCCTGTCTTTGTAAAATGGACCTCAACACCCCAGATAAAAATTGCATGTTGGGATTCGTCCGCCATATCTGGGCTTCTATCCAATGCTAGAGCATAACATATCAACTCGGATGCTCGCCTTTTCAAATTATCTTCAATATGTTTTCCAATGTCGTTCACACGGCTAGTGATAGTCTGAGGAGACTAACTTATTTTTAAGAAATCCTTCTTCTTTTCTGGACACTGAATTTCGACGACGCTCTCCAAACATTCCTTAAACATTTCAACATCTGAAAGTGGCCTCGATTTTTTCTCTAGTACCACGGCTACTGCATAGTACCACGGCTACTGCATAGTACCACGGCTACTGCATAGTACCACGGCTACTGCATAGTACCACGGCTACTGCATAGTACCACGGCTACTGCATAGTACCACGGCTACTGCATAACTAGCTTTGACATAGGATGTTGACTCTGAAAACACTCTAGTAAATATCTTATGTTGTGCAGAATTATAAAAAAAAAAAAAGTAATTTACTTGGACTTGTCGAAATTGTCCTTTGTACTTATCAAACTTATTAGCATGGTTAGTCTCGTCATACCGTTTGATGTTTTTTATACCCTTTCAAAACAGAAACAGTTTCCTTGCATATCAAGCATATGTGCTTTGCTTTAATTTCCACGAAAAAATATTTTATAGCTAACCTGTCTTGAAAACTTCTTAATTCTTTAAATAGCTCAAAACCAATGTTTTTGTTTTGTAACGCGAGATATTTCAAATTTTTCTGAGCTATCATTGAAAAATATATGATGGCGAAAGACTCATGCTGTAATGTTCTTTTGGTGATATTTACAATAACGTAATGTTTATGTTTATTTGACCTAGCTCCGCGGGCCGCAACATGACTCCCGGCGGGCCCCATGTTCGCAAAGGGGAGTGAATCCAAAACAGCAACTTAACAAAACACGCAAATGACGTCACGGTGCTGTCTCTCCAAATTAGCCTAAGGACGATAACTTGCAAAATATATTTAAAATTAAGATAACTTAAAAATTGTATAGACTTTGTAGATTGCAATTTAAAAAAAAACACATGAACTCATTAGGGGTTCGTGCACATATAAAATAATAATTAAAAAAAAGACATTTTTGACCCACCCCATAAACTTATAAAATTAAATGACATAACTTCGCATAGACTCGTTGCCGTTGACAACACATTCTATCACATTTTAGGCCCCACCCCTAAAAATCCGTTTTTCCTGTTTTTCAAGGGGAAGGTGAAGGAAGTATAATGACACTGATTTCGCGAAATAAAATTACCGACAACTGCGCTTAATGAGATTCTTTTAAAAAAAAAAAAATATTAAAAAAAATATATCGCAAGCGCGTTTGGTGCGTAATCGTTTCTTTTGGTTTTTTAGGAAATAGGGTAATAATAAATCAGCGGTGTAAAATTGGTGGGTCAGTAGAATATTATTATAGTTCAGTGATGTGAAAAAAATGTGCAGTTGCGAGCCTTAAGGATTGGGGGGGGGGGGGGGGGGGGGTGGCGGGGTGTTTGAGCACTAATTGGGATTCTCATAAGGTGTGTTACCTGTATGTCTGTTTTGTCAAATTTTCAGCCCCATCCTCGCTCCAACTTGCATTTTATAAGGGATTTATCCTTAAGACTTTGTTTGTAGGGGTGGTTTAATTTATCTGAGGTTATCTCCATAAAGTTAATCCTCTGAGAAATGGATCGACGATACAGACGAACCTATATCTGACGAGTCTTAGAGACGAACCTATATCTGACGAGTCTTAGAGACGAACCTATATCTGACGAGTCTTAGAGACGAACCTATATCTGACGAGTCTTAGAGACGAACCTATATCTGACG